>LPNX010184873.1:549473-570856 GCA_001517045.1 Pseudotsuga menziesii
TTTGTCTTATAGAAGATCCCATGTGTCCTTGTTCCCTGAACAAAGTTTAGGATCCTTTTGGCTACTTTCCAATGGATATCTTCAGGCTGATCCATGAATCTAGAAGCCACACTTAATGCATAACAAATATCAGGTCAAGTATGTGTCAAATACAACAAACAGCCAATCAATTTCCTATACAGTGTATTGTTTACCATCGGTGAAGAATCAGCTTCTTCCAGCTTTACCCCTGAAAGGAAGGGAGTTTTGCTTGCTTTGCAATCCTTCATTTTGAATTTGTTCAGCAAGTCCAAGGCATATTTGGACTGGTGCACCTTGATTCCAGCTTTGGTTTGAGAGATCTCAAGCCCCAAAAATTGACTTAAGAGCCCCAAATCTGTAATGGAGAAGACTTGGTTCATAGCTCCTTTTAAGGAAGCAATCTCAGCCTGTGAGCTTCCTGTAATGAGGAGGTCATCAACATATAACACAATGATCATTAATGAACCATTAACTAACTTCAAATATACATTTGGATCTGATTTGCACCAAACAAAATTCAGTGATAGCAAGAAGCTATCAATCTTGGCATACCAAGCCCTGGGGGCTTGCTTTAGCCCATACAATGACTTTCTCAACCTGCACACAAGAGAAGAGTTAGTAGCAAAACCTTGAGGCTGCTGCATATATATCTCCTCAGTGAGATCTCCATTCAGAAAGGCACATTTTACATCCATGTGATGTACCTCCCATTGCCTTGAGGCTGCAATGGCTAGAGCTAGCCTGATGGAGTCCATTTTTGCCACTGGCGCAAAGGTCTCATTGTAATCTATGCCATGAACCTGTGAGTAGCCCTTGGCTACCAATCTGGCCTTGTACTTCAGTGGTGAACCATCAGCAGCAAATTTGTTCTTATAGACCCACTTACACTGTACTAGTTTTCTCCCTAGGGTAAGATCCACTAACTCCCATGTGTTGCTCTTCTGGAGTAAGCTGAACTCCTCCTTCATGGATGTTTGCCATATTAGATCTCCTGCTACTTCTTCATATGTTTGAGGATCAGACCCCACAATCAAATAGCATTTTTCAGCAAACATAGGATCCTTCATGCACAGACCACTCTCAAATTGAGATCTAGTCCTCCTTGGGTCATTAGGATCCGCAGCTAGCTCACCTGCCGCATGTAGTGTCTTGGCTGCCAATTTTGGCCTTGTGGGGATGTTAGGGTCTGCAATAAACTCATATCCATTAGACAAATCAGAATCAACATGTTCAACAAACTCTTTACTTACTTCTTGAGGTTCAGGTGGTGAAGAGGCTTCACCAACTTCCACTTCTGCAAGGGGTTCTTCTTCAAACTAAACACACCTTTCGATGAAAGCTTTATTTGTGCTCAAATTTATCAACTTGTACCCTTTTGAATATTTAGAGTATCCAACAAAAAGACACTCTTGGCTTTGGGGCTGCAAAGCCTTCCTCTTCTCTATCGGGATTCTAGCCCATGCCTTTGAGCCAAAAATCCTGATATGGGTCACATCTGGCTTGTGCCCACTCCATGCTTCGAAGGGAGTCATACCATCAAGCTGTTTGTGAGGCACCCTATTCTAGATATAGGCTGCACAGTTGATATCTTCGGCCCAGTACTTTGGTGGCAAAGTTTTGGCCTCCATCATGCATGTTGCCATCTCCTTCAGTGATCTGTTCTTCCTCTCAGCAACACCATTTTGCTGTGGTGTGTAAGGGATAGAATGCTGCATCTGAATACCTGCATCTGCATAATAGTTAATAAACTCAGACTTGACATACTCACCACCATTGTCAGATCTGAGGGCCTTGAGTTTCTTTCCAGACTGGTTTTCAACCAAAGCCTTAAAGACTTTGAATAGGCCAAAAACTTTAGACTTTTGTTTCAGGAAGTGAACCCAGCAATACCTGGAAACTTCATTAATGAAGGTCAATGCATATTTGGCCTGACTCATAGACATATGAGGGAATGGACCAGCAACATCACTGTGGATCAGCTCGAGGGGTGCAGAGGTTCTCTCATGACTAGCTCTCTAACTTATGCTCTGGGTGTTTTCCTAGGATACAACCTTGGCAGACTCCTTTGGAAAATTTTATCTTGGGAAACCCTATGACCATTTCTTTCTCACTAAGATTAGACAGATACTTGTAATTTAGATGGCCAAATCTTTCATGCCACAGCTTGCTGGCTTCATTAGCATGAATGAGAAGAGCAGAGGGGTTTGAGTAAGGTAGGAAGTGTGAGAACATGTATACCTTTTGAGCATGATTCACAACTCCTTTTGCAATGACTCTACCAGTTGAAATCTCTGTGATCTCAACTTCATCGAGGGAGAATATGACCTTCTTAGGAGACCCAGTGTGGGTCATCTGGTACACTGACAGGAGGTTGGAGGCGAGACCAGGGACATATAGCACATTGCTGAATTGACCATGATCAAGATCTATCCTTTCTTTGCCTTTACTTTCAATGAGAGAGTCATCTCCCAGTACAATAGATGGTCCTTTCGACATATCCAGTGAGGAGAGAGCCTCCTTAGTCGAAACCATGTGTCTTGAAGCTCCAGAATCTATGATAAAACTGGGTGAGCTTGATGTGCCAGCAACTAGAGCATGAACTCTCTCTCTGTCATTGGAACTTGATCCTCCTTCTCTCTTCTTTGAGCTTTCTGGAAGGGAGATGCCATTCTTCTCCAGGAGATTGGTCAACATGTCTATCTACTTTTTCATACAAGAGCTTTCAGTGTGATTTCCCTTATTGCAGTATGCGCACTTGTTCATTTCACCTTTGTTCTTCTTCTTCTGGTTATTCTTCTTGGGACCTTGTTGATCCTCCGGAGACTGTTTCTTGTCTCTCTTTTGCTTAGGTGGATTTTGAGCTTTATTTTTGCTTTTTGAATCCACCCTCGAATCTCCAACAATCAAATCTTGATCTTTGGATGGTTTGATGGTGCCCATCATCACCAGCTTGTCCTGTTCTTGTGTGAGAGATTCCATGAAATCTGCAAGGCTGGGCATCTTCCAGGTTCGAGCTGTCAGTTTTGTGGCATAGAAGGTCGAAACAAACACTGAATAATTAGGGCCCAACTTCGAGAGGATGGCCAGTATGAGCTGATCATCTTTCTTTTCAATACCACACTGTTTCAGCTGCAAAACTAGTGCTTTGAACCTGGAGAAATATAGCTGCAGGGATTCAAAGCTTGTTGGACTCAGAGAAATCAGCTCATTCTCGATTCGATGTCCCCTCATCTCATCTGTCTTTCCAAAAATATCAGCAATCTTCTCCCATACTTCATTCGGTGATGTCAATCCATCGAGATGGAAAAGGAGGTCTCTGGAAATACTCAGGCACATGAGGCCATAAGCCTCATCCCTCCTGTTGTGCCATTTTATCTTCTCTGCAGCTGCATTGGGCTCTGCTTCTGTTTCCATAGTCACCCTATAGAGGCCTTTTTCTCTCAACAGTATCTCCATCTCTACTTTCCATTCAAATAAATTGAAAGGAGTCAAGATAGTTTTCTGTGATTGATCCATAGCTCTAGAAAATCTGTCCCGACTATCAGTAGAAGGCTCCCAGTCTTGATGTCGAACCTGCAAAAAAAAATTTGAAGGGGAGAAACAACCTACAATGGCTATGATACCATGTGGAAATTAAGGCCAGCAATAGATTAATTTTACTCACAACAATTAACAATTGATCATGCAAAATTGCTCACAAAAGAGACTGAAAATGGAGCTGTAACACTAAACTGTATTATGTAAGTGTACCATAGCCAACCCTATAATAACATAGGCTACTAAATAAATAGAATACATCAGGAAATCGAATGCATGAGGAAGCATCCAAATCTAGCATAAAGCAGGCTTACCAAAAATAAGCAAATCCCCCATAGGTGTAAAAAGCTGATCCCAAATTTGTCATGGAGCTCACAAATTGGCAAGGGCGCATGGGAAAGATAAAGAGTGATGAAATGGCAGCTCATACATGCTTTTTCATGGAGAAAAGAGTGGAGGATGAAGAGGAAAAAAAACTAGTTCACCTCACCTAGTCTAGCTTTCCTATGTTCCTTAAAACACTGAAAAAGCAGGCAATAAAGCAGAAAAAGCATATAGGCACCTAGGAGGCCAGGAATAAAGAAGATTTTATTCCTAAGGCTTTCCCAAGTGCTACATGAGTCAAAGATGGCAAGTTTGACCTCTATGGATAGGCAAATAGCAACTTGCACAAGGTGGGACACATGAACTAGGCAAATAAGACAAAAATAAATGAATTAATGTCTAAGTGGGTAAACTATGGGTTGATTATTCTAACAGTCGCCAGCTCAGAGGTCATGGAAGTGTCTATGTTTTGGGAAATGTTAGTCTGTGGGTGGGAAAAACTTAGTATGTGGGTGGGATATGGTGCTCTGACTCATATAAAGAGCTTAGGTATGGGGAGATTGGGAATTTAACATAGGAATCATCTGAAGAAAATCTCGTCCAAGCATGAATCTTCCAGCTGGTTGGATCTGAATGTAAATTCATTTTTGTACTATATGTAATATATTGTGCTTCTGCTTATTAAAAAACAAAAAATATCTTTGCTTCTTAAGAAAACAAGTCCCAATATATAAGTATCACACTTTTGATACCACATTCTAGGTGATTTATTTAATCCATATAAATACTTCTTCAACATGCAAATGAGTTTTTTTCTCTTTAAAGAAAAACCCTCTCAATGTTTCATATATATTTATTATTTGAAATCACCATGTAGAAATTTTGTCTTCGTATCCATATACTCTACTTCAAGATTAAAAAAAATAGAAATAGACAAAATTTCTCTAATAGAAGTTAATTTAGCAACATGAGAAAAAAAATATCACCTAATTCAATTCCCTCCACCTAGGAATAACCCTTAGTTATTAGGAAATATTTTGTTTCTCGACCTTACCTTCTGCATTTTGTTTCCTCTTAAACACCCATTTTCTACCAATTCCAACAAAACAATCATAGATTGATCTACAAATAAATATTCACCTGCATGAATATGGGCATTGATATTCACATTTCTGCATATTAAACCTTTGGAATGTTGTCTCAACATATTTTTTTGAATTAACAAGTCTCATATTGGCCCGATCTAGAACGCAAAAGCTCACAAAGCAAGCACATTCTAATGTAGCTCATGAGGGTGAAATGACACAGGAATATTTCTCAATAATCCATATCCTATATTAAAACATGGACTTACATCTTTTTTCCAGTTTCAATATTGAATAGAGAGCTCCAAGCATCTCTAACTTGGGAGATATGCCCCTAGTCGCAGCCGGGAGGTGTGCCCTAGCTTCTTTTCCAGTGATATGAAAAGTTTGATGGATTTCATCCATTAATATTAATTTATTATGTCTTGAATTATATTATATCCAAGTTCTAGTTTCCTCATATATATTAAGAAGTCCTCCATTCAAATATCAAGGATTTACAATCTTTTCCACATGCAGATGAGTTATGTACTAGAGTATGTTATGTATGAGATTATTGTGAGAGGAATTATAGTTTCTAATTGATGTATCTAAATTCATCTAAAACTTCTGAAGATATTTCTGCAATCTAAATAAGAAAAGTCTGTTTTTCTCAAGAATTTCCTTCACCTAGTCTGGATTTACATGAAAAATTGCTAGTTTTAAGTGTTTATTTTATTAACTTACTTTTGGCCATCGAATTTACTTTCTTTAAATTTCATATGGAGCTTATAATATTAATGAAAACATCTAGTTTATGAAACTAACCATTTGTAGCCTTTAACCATTGTTTGAGAAGCTTTTAATACAAGGTAGTTGTGTAGTCCCAAGGTGTCAATCTACTTGTATGTTCTCCAAAACCTATCAAACTCTTTATAAACCTACACATTTGACCTAAGTATGGTATATTAAAATAATTATAAGTTCTCTAATCCTTCAAAAGCAAAATCCTTCAACTTTATTTTTCACGAAGTACCGAGCAACGTATTTAGTTTGCATATGATGGGGTGTCGACGAGCCTTGGAGTAGAATTCCGCCTCACTGATGTTCAAAAAATAAATGGTCCTAGTACATTATTCATAGTATATGAATTGAGCACAATATTCCCTCCCTTATTGGTTTTTAACTTGCCATCTTGAACCTTTATTAACTGACCAGTTAAACCCTCTTTTTCCACTAACTGTTTTGAATGTTTGGGAAATTATGAATTAATATCCAATCAGATATAATTGGATCATTACATAGAGTTTATCCACTCTCTATCTTATTGTAGTATCTTATCCATTTACAATGCAATATGATAGAATCCAAAACCATAATCCATTAACCTAGATTAGATTACAACCCCAATTCCTTTGCCAAAGTTAGTTCACAATGGGACACAAAACCATGGGATGAAAAAACTCAAAAAAAATAAAAAAACAAATCCAACAAAATCATTGTAGGGGGGTGATTAGTTCCTACGAATCCCCATTGGTCTGGGAACCTACAAATACTACATCACATGTCCAACAGTCTCCCACTTGTTGTATTCTTTGAAATAAGGGGTCAAAGAAGAAGCATTCATTAAATCAATTCCTTAGGGTAGCAATTCCCATTCATTATTTACACCAAGAGAAATTTTTAGCACTAACAAATTTTATAAATAAATATGCAATACTCTTTAAGGCATCAATGTTCTCCAACAATTTTTTATTCTATTCAACCATGTATCTAACAAAATGGTATTGAACATCAATATGCTTTATCATGTAATGATAAGCAAGATTCTTTGCCAACAAAATTGTACTTGATATCTCACAGCCTATTCTCACTACTTTCTAAACAAAACCAATATCTAAACACATGCTTTGAAACTAAATGGATTCCTTACTTCCATGAGTGGTTGCCATGCAATCTGCATATATAGCTACTAAATGGAACTGCACCCTGCATCTTACTCATCTAAGTGATTTCTCCACCAAATAAGTTAAAAATATAACCACTTGTAGATATTCTACGTTATAGATCTCTATGGTATTTTTCACCAACAAAACCTTGTATATATGTCTCCCTATGAGGTACATTCCTTCCTTGGTACCATAATACATAATCTAAATTTCCACACACAAATGTTTGAAGACCCTCTTCACTACTGTCCAATGTTCCTTCCCTATTTTTGACATATAGTTGCTCAAAACTCTCACTATATGGGCAATTTTTGGTCTAGTATAGCCTATAACATAAATCAAAATTCTAACAAAACAAACATAGGGAATGTGTGGCATGCCTTGTACCTCTTTCTAAGTCTTGTAATATTGATCTGCAAATAAATATTCACCTACATGAATATGGACCTTGACATTCACATTTATGCGTATTAAACCTTTGGAATGTTGTCTCAACACATGTCCTCTAAATGAACTAGTCTTCTATTGGCCTGATCTCTTTTAATTTCCTTGAATGACCAAATAAAAATTTGAAGAACCAATATGTTTCATATCAAACTTAAAAGACAAGTGGACTCTGAAATCCTTGATTATTTCCTTGTTGTTTCCAATCATCAACATACAATACCACATAAATAAAATTATAACCAACCTATTTGGAATACACATAGTGGTCAACTTTGCTTCTTGAGAAATCAAGTCCCAATATATAAGTATCACACTTTTGATACCACATTCTAGGTGATTGTTTTAATCCATATAAATACTTCTTCAGCATGCAAACGAGTTCCTTTATCTCCAAAGAAAAACCCTCTCAATGTTTCATATATATTTATTCTTTGAAATCACCATGCAGAAATTTTGTCTTCGTATCCATATACTCTACTTCAAGATTAACAAAAATAGAAATAGACAAAATTTCTCTAATCGAAGTTAATTTAGAAACATGAGAAAAGAATCACCCAATTCAATTCCCTCCACCTAGGAATAACCCTTAGTTATTAGGAAATATTTTGTTTCTTGACCTTAGCTTCTGCATTTTGTTTCCTCTTAAACACCCATTTTCTACCAATTCCAACAAAACAATCATAGATTGATCTACAAATAAATATTCACCTGCATGAATATGGGCATTGACATTCTCATTTCTGCATATTAAACCGTTGGAATGTTGTCTCAACATATTTTCTCTTAATTAACTAGTCTTATATTGGCCCGATCTAGAACGCAGAAGATCACAAAGCAAGCACATTCTAATGTAGCTCATGAGGGTGCAATGACACACGAATCTTTCTCAATAATCCATATCCTATATTAAAACATGGATTTACATTTTTTTTCCAGTTTCAATATTGAATAGAGAGCTCCAAGCTTCTCTAGCTTGGGAGATATGCCCCTAGTCACAGCCTAGAGGTGTGCCCTAGCTGCTTTTCCAGTGATATGCAAAGGTTGATGGATTTCATCCATTAATATTATTTTTTTAGGTCTTGAATTCTATTACATCCAAGTTCTAGTTTCCTCACAGATATTAAGAAGTCCTCCATTCGAATCTCCAGGATTTACAGTCTTTTTCACATGCAGATGAGTTATGTACTAGAGTATGTTATGTATGAGCTTCCTGTGAGAGGAATTATAGTTTCTAATTGATGTAGATAAATTCATGTTAAACTTCTAAAGATATTTCTGTAATCTAAATAATAAAAGTCTGATTTTCTCAAGAATTTCCTTCACCTAGTCTGGATTGACATGAAAAATTGCTAGTTTTCAGTGTTTATTTTATTAACTTACTTTTGTCCATCAAATTTACTTCCTTTTAGTTTCATATCTATCTTATAATGTTAATGAAAACATCCAGTTTATTAAACTGACCATTTGCAGCCTTTAACCATTGTTTGAGAAGCTCTTAATACAAGGTAGTTGTGTAGTCCCAAGGTGTCAATCTACTCATATGTTCTCCAAAACCTGTTAAACTCTTTATAAACCTAAAAATTTGACCTAATTATGGTATATGACAGTAAGCATAATTTATCTAATCCTTTAGAAGTCAAAATCCTTCACCTTTAGTTTTCACAAAGTACCGAGCAACGTATTTAGTTTGCATATGATGGGGTGCCTAGGAGCCTTGGAGTAGACTTCCACCTCAATGATGTTCGAAACATAAATGGTCCCAATACATTATGCATAGGATTTTAATTGAGCACTATCGTCCCTCCCTTATTGGTTTTGAACTTGCCATCTTGAACCTTTATTAACTGACCAGTTAAACCCTCTTTTCCACTAACTATTTTGAATGTTTGGGAAATTATGAATTAATATCCAATCAGATATAACTGGATCATTACATATATTTTATCCACTCTCTATCTCATTGTATTATATTATCCATTTACAATGCAATATGATAGAATCCAAAACCATAATCCATTAAGCTAGATTCGATTACAACCCCAATTCCTTCGCCAAAGTTAGTTCACAATGGGACACAAAACCATGGATGAAAAAACTAAAAAAAAATAAAAAACAAAGAAAACTAAATTATTTTAGGGGGTTGATTAGTTCCTACGAACCCCCATTGGTTTGGGAACCTACAAATACTACATCACATGTCCAACATTCTCCCACTTGTTGTATTCTTTGAAATTAGGGGTCAAAGAAGAAGCATTCATTAAATCATTTTTTTAGGGTAGCAATTCCCATTCATTATTTACACCAAGAGAAATTTTTAGCACTAACAAATTTTGTAAATAAATATGCAATATTCTTTAAGGTATCAACCTTCTCCAACAATTTTTTATTCTACTCAACCATGTATCTAACAAAATGGTATTAAACATCAATATGCTTTATCTTGTAATGATAAGCAAGATTATTTGCAAACAAAATTGTACTTGATATCTCACGTCCTATTCTCACTACTTTCTGAACAAACCAATATCTAAACACATGCTTTGCAACTAAATGCATTCCTTACTTCCATGAGTGGTTACCATGTAATCTGCATATATAGCTAGAAATGGAACTACACCCTGCATCTTACTCATCTAAGTGATTTCTCCACCAAATAAGTTAAAAACATAACCACTTGTAGATATTCTACGTTATAGATCTCTATCGTATTCTGCACCAACAAAACCTTGTACATATGTCTCCCTATGAGGTCCATTCCTTCCTTGGTACCATAATACATAATCTAAATTTCCACACACAAATGTTTGAAGACCCTCCTTAGTACTGTCCAATGTTCCTTTCCTTTTTTTGACATATAGTTGCTCAAAACTCTCACTATATGGGCAATGTTTGGTCTAGTGTAGACCATAACATACATCAAATTCTAACAAAACAAACATAGGGAATGTGTGGCAGGCCTTGTACCTCTTTCTAAGTCTTGTAATATTGATCTTCAAATAAATATTCACCTACATGAATATGGACCTTGACATTCACATTTATGCATATTAAACCTTTGGAATGTTGTCTCAACACATTTCCTCTTAATTAAATAGTCTTCTATTGGTCCAAACTCTTTTAATTTCCTTGAATGCCCAAATAAAAATTTGAAGCACCAAGATATTTAATTTCAAACTTAAAATACAATTGGACTCTGAAGTCCTTGATTATTTCCTTATTGTTTCCAATCATCAACATATAATACCACATAAATAAAATTATATCCAACCTATTTGGAATACACATAGTGATCAACTTTGCTTCTTCATAAATCAAGTCCCAATATATAAGTATCACACTTTTGATACCACATTCTAGGTGATTGCTTTAATATGTATAAAGACTTCTTCAACATGCAAACCAATTCCTTTCTCTTCAAAGAAAAACCCTCTCAATGTTTCATATATATTTATTCTTTGAAATCACCATGCAGAAATTTTTTCTTCGTATCCATATACTCTACTTCAAGATTAAAAATAATAGAAATAGACAAAATTTCTCTAATAGAAGTTAATTTAGCAGCATGAGAAAACAAATATCACCTAATTCAATTCCCTCCACCTAGGAATAACCCTTAGTTATTAGGAAATATTTTGTTTCTAGACCTTACCTTCTGCATTTTGTTTCCTTTTAAACACCCATTTTCTACCAATAGGTTTTCTTCATGTTAGAAACTCAACTAGATACCAAGTCTTGTTTTTATCCCAAGGCATCAATTTCTTCAACAATGGCCTTCTTCCAAATTTTACTATCGTTTAAATCCACTACCTCCCTAACAGGTATAGGATTATCATCAATAATTTATATAAATCAAATTTAGAAAAAAAATCAGGTTGGATATACCCTTTTGATTTTATTCTTTCACAAACAAATATCCTCAATACTAGAGCTTCAATTTCTTCCTGTTTCGGTCCATCTTCTTCTTTTGAGTCAAATTTTCTACCCTCCAACTCAAACTCTATTTCCTTGGTTATTCATCCTTGGATTGGACTTCCTATTGGAGAGGAAGTCTAACCTATATGAATACAACATATCAATTATAAATAGTTTTCTTAGCTACTAGGTTCCAAATTTTATAACCTTTTATACAATCTCGATACCCAATACAAATACATTTTTCAGATTTATTGTCAAACTTACTCATGGTATTTTCCTTTGGAACATCCACATAAGCATCACAACTGAAAACTCTAAGATATTTAAGAGGGATTTTCACCGGTCCATGCCTCGTGCATAATTTTGTCAACTAGTGCTTATGTAGGTGATCAATTTACCAAGTAACATGTAGTATCCATTTCCTCTAACTATAATTCCTATGATGACCCTACACAACTAGCATACTCCTCTCCTTCCCCATCAATGTGACATTCATCATTTTTTGCAACTCCATTCTATTGAGATGTGTATGGAGTAGAATTGTTCCTTACTATTCAACACTTCTTACAAAATTCCTCCAACTTATTTTTAAAAAACTCCCCACCATTAGTGTTTTCCAAAACCTTTATTTTCTTCTTTGATTAGTTTTATACAAAATATTTAAACTCTTTAAGTTGATCAAAAGCCTCAAATTTATTATGGAATAAATAGACCCATGTGTTCCTTGAGAAATCATCAATGAATGAAACATGATACACATATTTACCTAATGATGGAACAAGAACGGGTCCAAAAACATTAGTGTATTAATTCCAAGTTTCATTTTTTCTCTTGATTCTATCACTAGATGGAAAACTTACCCAATTGTGTTTACCATATATGCAATGTTCACAAAAATAAAAGTATAATGAGAAATCAAACATACCTTCAACCATACATTTAGCATGTAATTATTGAAGGACCTTCTCTCCAATATGTCACAATATTTGATACCATAACATTGTCTTGTATATAAATATAATAGGGGTCATGTCTTATGCATTGCTATCCTTAGTAACAATAGAACTATTACACCCATTAATGAAACTATTTATAAAAAACTTATATAGAGTTATAATCTAAATCCATGCATCAACACCATTACTACTCGAACCATCTTGCATGTTTCATTTTCAAATACTAGGTGCATAGCTGCATCACCCAACTTACTTACAAATATAAGACTTATGGCCAAATATGGAAAGTGAAAATCCCCAGAAAGAGTTAATATCCTTCTATGTGCTATGATTTTGGTTGTTTAGACATCTCCTAGGAAAAGATCACTTCCATTGTACTTTTAGTATTCACAAAACCATTCCATGTGAGAAGTTGTGTGAAATAAAGCACATGAGTCGGTCAACCATACCCCATCATCTGCATGTGTACCCATAGATTCCAAATAAACATCACCTCCTTTTTCTGTAGAGAGTTTTGTTTCTATGGAAGGTACATCTCTAGATCCCTTACTTTGATCAACACTCTTAATCTATATATATTTTTATAATGTTCAACTTTAGGGGATTTCCAACATTTCTTTTCAAATTTCCTAAAGACTTAAATTTACCTATAGATTTAGATATTCCCACATAAGACCTCTTTTCTCTCTCTTCGGAACCACCTATCACAAATAAAATATAATTGATCACACCCTCCATGTATTTTATTCTCGTTTCTTCTACTAACAAGGATTCAACTACATCCTCAAACTTTAATATGGCTTGAGTAACACTACCAATTGCTAAAACTAGATTATCCCAAAATTATAGAAAAGAACATAGCTAGGTAACACACGTATATCTTTCCTCCATATTAACATTAATAGAGGTCAAATGACTTATCAGAGTATTAAATACATTTAGATGATTTTCCACAGTGTCAACATCCTCCATCCTAAGATGAAACGACTTATTTTTAAGAAGTAGTCTGTTTACCAAAGACTTTGACTAATACAAATTCCACAACTTAACCCCCATATTATTTTCATTGTTTTCTCCATAAACGTTCAACAACATTGAATCTGATAAATAGAGTCAAATCATGCTCCTCACTTTTCGCTCCATATATTCTCAAACTTGTTTTAACATACCACTTGACTTTGTATTTGGATGTGACAATAATCCATTCATATTTATCTACAAGAATATCTTCCAGCTTCATCTTCCATAACCTAAAATTCTAGTCGTTAAACTTCTCTAGTTTTATTCTTGAACTACTTGTCATTTTACTTGCACAAGATTCAATGTACAAATCTCTCACTCCAAAATAGGTTTATCGCAGACCCAAGATACCCTTTCTCTTCATGGGGTGATCTAAACCCTAGTAGAAAAGGTGTCCCACTAAATATAGTGACCTTTCTCCCATACTAGATAAGAACCTTTGATAAGCGTGTGTAAAGAAAAACAATACCAAATAGAATTTAAAACACAACAATCAACATTGGACCACATACACATTATACAAAGATTTACCAATTGGGAAACCTAAAGCCAAGAAAACCAACATTCTTGAGTGCTTCTCCTCTCTATCTAATTGTATTATCCATTTTGTTTACGATAAAATATTATAGAATTGAAAACCCTAATCGATCAACCGAGACTAAATTACAACGCCAATTCCTTGACCATAATTAGTTTGCAATAGGATTGAAAACTATGGGCCATAAACAACTAAAACAACTTTCAAAGGAACTTCCCTTGAACCACCACAAAGGGGCTTGTTTTCCCCCTTCTCTAGAAACCTACAAATACTACAACACGTGTCCAACAAAGTATTTGTCAATAACATGTCCTCAACAAAAATGAATATATAAGTTAAAATTTATCACTTTTAAAATCACATCAGTTGAACAATTTGATGGGTTCTACACAATCTCAGAGAAATAATAGGAAAATGGTTTAGTGACCTCATGTTTGAGAATTCAAGATTTGACTCAATCATGCAAGAACGATTCATATAACTGGGCGAAATCCAAGATAAACTACATTCTTTAAAGGTAAATGTTGATGTTATGGTTGGCCCTATCAAAGATTTTATCAAGGTTTTGGTTAATAAATATTTGGATAAATTAGCCAAGACCTCATGAAAATTTTGTTACAATAGTGTTGAGGGTTCAAGGAACACATATTGTTCAAGGAGCACATATTTTGACACCAACTTGTTATTTAAATCAATATCCTAATGGGAAGAAGCATTGATTTCCACCTCCAAGATTGTGTAAGCCCATCTCCTACAACTTTTCCTCTTCACTGTGATTTCCATTAGGTTCCTTTTATTTTTTGTTCAATAAATGGGCAATGACTTTACTAGTTATCCTCTATCTTCTTCTAGGTCCTTCTTATTTTTCCAAGTTTATGAAAGCATCATCCTTATCCTTGAAGGTGAATGCATTTCAAATTATCGTTTATGTATTAGTAATTGAAATTTGGTTGAGGTTGTGTCATCCAACCTTGTTTCAAACAATCTTGACCTTTGTCATAATTTCTCTTTTGTATTTAAGTGGCCCCACCAAGCACTATCTAAATAGTGATCTTGTTTTCATAAATTTTGTATAATGTTGAGTCAAACAAAAGCTTGAACATATGGTTCTTTTCAAACTCATTTGATCTTGAATGAAATAGTCTTCTAAAATTCTTGGTCAATTATATCATATTTGGTTTTCTTTCATCCTACAAAGTTTTGGATGATTCGAAATTTATATTTGTAAAGGAAGGAAAATATATGTTATCAATAAAATCTATTATCTCATCATCTTACATCTATTTTCATTATTTTTTTAACAGTTGAGACTACCCACTTCTTCTTAAAAAAAACATTTTTATTTAATAAAATTATCTATTGAATGAAAATTTTATTGATGTTTTCTTTTATCATTTTCTATAACATTTATTTGAGGACCACAAGATAATTTGAAGTTGCATAGGGAGGAATACCACCTCTTAAAAACAAGGGAGAAATTTATGGGATTTTTCTCATGACCATCCGTTGTTTGTTTCTTCCTTTTGGACAACAAGGAAAAACAATTAATAGATGTTTATATGCCATTAAGACTAAGAATAATAAAATATAATACTAAGTTTAAATGGAACATCCCATCACAATTCTGTAAAATGATACATCGCGATGCCAACAAAATATTGTTCTAACAACAACTTAATCATCTCAATTCCAAACAACATTATATCACATTGTAGACAACATTTCATTGCAACAACAATTTGATCGTTAGAAAAGTGTCAATATATGGAAAAAAAGACCAACAAAGTATGTGATATTTCGTTGCATGGATGACCTTACCTCGTCTTTGTTATGAGGAACTTGGCATTTTTGTGAATAGGTTTTTCCTGCCACATGCCGCTCATATTTTTGCAAGGGAAACATGGTATAATCTCTATTATAATGCTGATGATATTTTTTCATACAGGTATTCCCATACATGTGGCCTGATAATTTTCACAAAGGCAATGCAATATCATCTATATTAGAATGAATTTGATGTTCTTTTTGTTCAAGCATGGAATTACATGTGGCACACACATGATCACAACTACGACATATTATCGATTATATTACAACAAAGAAGGTGTTTTTGAAATACAACTAATTTTATCCACGTGGTAGTCACATTCTCAACATCATGCCAAAAAAGTTAGAACTTATGAAAATTTTGTTCCAGCAATTTGTAAGCTTTGATTACAACAAAATTACAACAAATCGACACCATTAAAACATCTTATTTTTTCATATATTCTTAGAACCTCCCCATCAAGTCAAATTCCTACATTGGAATTATTTGTTCCAACATTAGATCCTCTCTAATCACCATATGAATCTTCTCCACTATTAACTTTACACCATTCCTCTTTGTATTAATAGACATACCATATTTTCCATGTACTTCAACAAAACCTAACATACCCAAAGACCTCAACAAAAGATCCTCCCTTCTCGAACCTATGACACCAAGCATACTAGGAGGCCTTAGGTATCCATTCCCTAAGATTGTCACCTCCAAATTGAAAACAATAAGGGTACTATTAGAAAGTTTGGAAAACTAACTACGTAGGGCCTCTTTTGGACATTACTTACCATCTTGAAAAGGCCAATGGAGGACAACTTCAATTTTGAAAATTTTATACTAGAGATAGAAAGTGAACCTTTTCGTTTTGTCTAGCCCTAGCAGTTTTCTCATGGGAACCCAAAATAGAACTCTTGATCATGTCCTAGCTTGACATCCTCCATCTCCTAAATCTTAAGAGTTACGAGCAACCCCATATAGATTAATACTTACATGAAAGAACACAAGGAAAACACATGCACACATATATATTAATGACATGTTATGAATATTTAATTTTCAAATAGTAAAACTATTCACTAGAAAATTTCTTTCAAATTGCATTGTTTTCAAATTCAAACACAAATACAAAACATGTAACTTTGGTTATAAGGGTTAGAATCACCTCCCAAACATGGGTCATTTACTTCTCAAATTGACAAAAAAAATTACTACATATTTCACAATTTAAATATGTTTCAGTTTTTAAGTTTCTGCAGTGAGTTAGGTTGATGTAGGGTTTTTCCGGAAAATCTGCAATAGTCATTTTTAAGTCAATGTTTTGATTCCAAATCAGGAACCATCATCAGGACAATTAGTCAGTTGGATTAGTTGCAACTCCAGAGTAATAAATAAGGGTTAGTTAGTGAATTTTTTTAAATTTTAATTATATTTAGCCAACTAATCCTAGGTATAAGTAAAGTATTTTTAATAAAATTTTAATTTATAACTTTTTAATTTTTAAAAGTGTAATAATCAAATATTAAAATCATTAATTTAAATTGTTTTATCAAATTATTATAATGTATAATTATAGTAATATGTTATACAGGTTTTAATTATTAAAAGCTTAGTAATTATTAAAAAGCTTACTAATTACTAAAAGTTTAAATTGTTCTAAAGTTTCTTAAAAAGTTATATGTTAAAAGTTTTATTAAAGGTTTATTAATTATTTAAATTTTATTAAAGTTTTTATAAAAAGTTATAAAAAAAAATTTATATATAATAAGGTTCATATTCTATAAAAGGTTTTTAATTAAGGTTTAAATTTATTAAAGTTTTTTAAATTAAGGCTCAATTTTATTAAAGTTTTATTTTAAGGTTCAAAAAAATTTTATAATTAAAATTTTTTATATTAAGGTTCTAAATTTTTTTAATTAAAGTATTTAATTGAAGTATTTTATTCTTAAGGTTTCTTAATTAAGTTTGGCTAAAACCTAGACAAAATTGGACTTGTTTTGACACTTGATAAGGGGGACCCAATTCTTGCTAACTTCAAAACCACCATCCCTATTAAGGTTATTAGGGTGTTTGATAATCTCTAGGGCTTCTCTAAATCTTCTTTTAAAGTAGTGGTTTTCTTTTGCAAGCAACGAGGTTTCTTCAAGACATATATGATGTTTAGACCTCTCCGAGTCTTCAGCCAAGGCAGAGGTGCGGATGCGTTGGTTGCAGATGTCGACCCCATGTTCCTTTAATCTAACGTTGAGCGATCGGCTGGTTTCTCCAATGTAGTTAAGGCCACATGAACATGTAACCCTATAGACACCTTTTTGTTGATGCTCATCAACCTTGTCTTTAACAGTCCTCATTTTCTGCCTTATGGTTTCTAGAGGTTTAAAGGCTGTAAGGATTTATTTCTTCTTTAGGATTTTGGAAACCTTATCTGTGACGCCTTGAATGTAAGGGAGATAGCCCTCTTTTTGTCATTGCGTTGATTGGGGTTTTTTGGTTTGCCTAAGGGGTTCCTAAAGGTTCTCCTAATGCCATTTTCTTTGTAACCGATGTTTTTGAAAACTTTAACAAGGTTACCCTGTTCTTCTTTAAGATGTTCAACATCACAAATCCTAGAGGCTCTTATAGCTAGGGTATCGATGATCCCTAGTTTCCAGGCCTTGATGATGATGAGAGTCCGCATCAAGGTAACTATCTGTATGGTTTTTCTTTCTAAAGACCTTATGTCTCAGGGAACCATCAAGTATCTTGTAGATTAAGACATCAAGGAAGGGGATGCTCTCATTCTTTTCCACTTCCATGGTGAATTTAATGTCAACGGATTGGCTGTTAAGATACTCAAAGAATTTGTTAAGTTCTTGTTCTCCATAAGGCCAAAGGACATTAGTGTCATCCACATATCTTTTCCACAATTTTGGTTTCAAGGGATAGGCTTCAAGTGCCTTCGTTTTGAAACTCTCCATGAAAAGATTGGCGACAATGGGTGAGAGGGGAGACCCCATTACTACTCCACTGGTTTGTTCATAGAATTCCCTTTGAAAACTGAAGAACCTGGAGCGGAGACAAATTTCTACGAATTTAGCTGTCTCTGGGTTAGTGAATTCATGAATGACTCGAATGGCTTCATTTAAGGGGATCTTGGTAAATAGACTCACGACATCAAAGCTCACCATGATGTCATTGGGGTCAATCTTCTCTTCCGAAATTAGTTGAACAAATTTGCTTGAGTCTTTAATGAAGGACTTTGTGTGTCCAACAAGAGGACCTAACCGTTTGGCTACAAATTTCGCAAGCTCATAGGTGGGGGAACCCCTTCTTTATGAATCTTGGGTAAACCATAAATTCTTGGGGTAATTTCTCCTTCCGGAATGAGGAGCTTCTTGTTTTTATCATCAAGACTGGATCCTTTGATGACCTTCTTGACTTCTCTCAAGATTTTTGAAATCGGATTACTGCTTAGTTTTTATAGTTTTCGCTTGAGCTAAGATGATCGAGCATTTTACAGACATAGTCTTTGTTGTTAAGGAGAACCGTAGCTCCTCCCTTGTTAGCCTTGAGGACTACAATGTCTTCATTATTCCTAAGGTTTTTTATGGCTTCTCGTTCTCCTCTCCTAAGGTTATCCTTCAGTGGTATTGCTTTTACTTGCTTCAACATCAACCTCATTCTTCTCGAAAAAAACATAAAAACAAATCCTCACATGTAAAAAAATATGACCACAAATACTCTTAGCTATTTTAAATAATAAAACAAATTGATATTAAAATATTAAAAGTCCATATTAAAAATTGTAGAACATTTGATAATAATAAAAAAAACAAGATGTCGTTGCATATGTTTAAAAAAAATAATGTCACAAATGAAGGCAATACAACTCCTAAAAGTCCTTTTTTAAAATGAATGCAAGATGACCAAAAAAACAATACTACATATTTCATTATTTAAATATAACATTCTTCAACTTCAACATCAACCTCACTCTTGGAAAAAGCATGAAAACAAAACCTCACATGTAAAAATAAAATATGACAACAAATACGCTTAGCTATTTCAAATATTAATACAAAGTGATGTAAATTGTAGAACATGTCATAATGAAAAAAACAAAGATGTCATTAAATATGTTTTAAGAAAACAAGGTGGGCTGCTAAAGGCAGCAAGTTCCTGCCTTTTGATATCGAACATTTATGTGTATGCCAAAATAAAGATTGTCAGAAGAAAACAACATAGCCTTATTAAGTAACCAACACGGCTCCAAAAGCACATTCGACTTCACAGTTGTTAAGAGTTGTTCTGTGCATTTATATGGGCCATCTTTAGTTGCTTCCCAAGATCTTGTTGCATTACAACGACAGGCATTGCTTCTCAAGATCTACATAATGACCTGTATACGAACAACATCGCAGACTGGTCTTCACCAATTTACATTCCAGTACACCAAAAGTCTTGCATAGAGGATAAAAGAACAATAATGTTGTGAGCAAATTAATATTGACATTTCCAAAGGCACAAGTTAATAACAAACTATATCATGTCTTTTTTGGTTGCTTGAGCGGCCAGTGCAGACCTCCCAAGTGGAGGTGGCAGTGAGAATGCGGCTCCGTGATAAGCATGGAGTTAGGTTTGGCCCTAAACTCCCCCAACTCAAAATAAATAAATAAAATCATAAGCCACCTAAGGCTTACGGCTGTAATATTATAAATTTATAATATATCAGCAGCACATTATAGTTCAGTTGCACATGATTGTTTACTATCGCTGTTTGAGTGGGAAGCGTTTTCTAAGTATCTAAGCTCTAAGGTACTTTTAAAACAAATTAAAAATTTTAAATAAAAAAAAAGAAAAAGAAATGGAAATAACAAGTATGTTTACTGTCATCTCAACATAGATCGTGATGCACAGTAATAGATAGTCTAATGTATAACGTATAATATACATTAAATCAGCTAGCCTTGCTCCAATGCCTGATAGCTTTATTTACATGCCCTGGGCACCTTCAGCTTCCAATTGCCAATGTTTTCAGGATAGAGGACTCATGGATCCATAGCTCTGAGAATATGGTAATTCTCCTTCCACTATTTTTGTACATTTACCAGTTTATAGATATTCTAGTTAATGCAGTCACTTATTGTGTAATAGCTTCTACAGGAAGCTAATCTATCAATGTTTCTGGACATCCTAATCATAAGAGAGAATTCTTATTACATGTAAATCTTTGTTTATGGTTAATGAAAACCGAAAAGTGTTTGGGAAAATTTTCTCCACTCTATTGTGCGTATTGATATAAGAGAAAACACTCAACCCTATCCAACAAGATGCGTGTGCCCACTTCTTTTTTCTATTATCTTTCTCTGGAAGGCATCAGCGTTGGCGGAAAATTACTGAACATTGGGAAAAATACTTTCAGCCTTCAATCTGATGGCACTGGCGGTTATGATGCGGTGAAGGAAGAATTGGCTTCATTAATTAAGCTTCAAGTAGCTGATGGCTCTAAAATTGGGTAATGTGGTTTAACAGAAATATCTGGCAATGGACACTGGCTGCTGGATTTCCAACAGTTAGGCTTAGCTGTATAAGCCTGTGACTAGCTCAAGCTATTAAAAAATTTACCAGTCTATGTGGTTTGCTAGTTTATATTTGTCCAATTTAATGACATCAATAAGGTAAAAGTATTGCAATATAAAAAATACCAGTCTCTAACTATGTTACCAGAAACGAGAAACGGGAAACGGAACGAGAAACGAGAACGGTACGAGAAACGTAGTCTACAGGTTTCGCACATATAAGAAACGAGGAGAG
>LPNX010184873.1:575299-585743 GCA_001517045.1 Pseudotsuga menziesii
TTAGTATTTATCAACCCATTTTATTGAAATGAAATTTGTACTTTTCAAATTTTAAGATATGTACATTCAAATTTTAAAAAATTTATAAAAATGAAATTTGTAATTATCAAATTTAAAGATATATACTTTCACATTTGAAAATATATCATAAAAGATTATGTGTGGTGTTGATAAAAGATTATGTGTGGTGTTGAAGGATACTTTCAATTTTAACATTGTTATACCCACCCATTTTAACAAAGAGAAATGCTAACCTAAACTTTGACTAATACCAAACTTTTAACGCTCCAAACGTTGTTCAAGTAATCCCAAATTTGAACCTCTGTATGACCCAAAACTTTAATACTGTCCCAAATTTTAACCTCTACATGAACAAAAACTTTAATACTTATCCCAAGTTTTGAACACTCCTGCAGGGATATAGCCTCTCACTTTTTAGTGGTAAGTCAAGGCCTGTCGCACAACTTAGAGATGGTGCCCATCTTGGCTTTAAAACAACCTCTCTCATAACCTTCTCGCAGGATGACTAATTGAACTAAGATTGAATGATTATGATTCTTACCATAGTTTAATTTAAAATTGAATAACATTCCACAATCTACAATCTAAAATTTAAAATTGTACTTGATATCTCACATCCTATTCTCACTACTTTCTAAACAAGATCAATATCTAAACACAATCTTTGCAGCCAAAAGGATTCCTTACTTCCATGAGTGGTTACCATGTAGTTTGAATATATAGATAACAATGGAACTACACCCTGCCTCTTACTCATCTTAGTGATTGCTCCACCAAATAAATTAAAAACATAACCACTTGTAGATATTCTACGTTCTATATCGCTAGCCTAGTCTACACCAACAAAACCTTGTATATATATCTCCCTATCAGTTCTAAGCCTTCCTTGGTACCATAATACATAATATAAATTTCTACACACAAATATTTGAAGACCCTCTTTACTATTGTACAATGTTCCTTCCATGTTTTTGACATATACCTACTCAAAACTCTCACTATATGGGAAATGTTTCGTCTAGTATATACCATAACACACATCAAAAATTCCAACAAAACAATCATAGATTGATCTACAAATAAATATTCACCTACATGAATATGGGCGTTGACATTCACATTTTTGCATATTAAATCTTTGGAATATTGTCTCAACATATTTTCTTTGAATTAACTAGTATTATATTGGCCCGATCTAGAATGCAAAAGCTCACAAAGAAAGAACATTCTAATGTAGCTCATGAGAGTGCAACGACATAGGAATATTTCTCAATAATCCATCTCCTCAATTAAAACATGGATTTACATCATTTTTCCATTTTCAATATTGAATAAAGAGCTCCAAGCTTCTCTAACTTGGCAGATATGCCACTAGTCATAGCCGGGAGGTGTGCCCTAGCTGCTTTTCCAGTGATATGCAAAGGTGGATGGATTTCATCCATTAATATTAATTTTTTATGTCTTGAAGTCTATTACATCCAAATTCTAGTTTCCTCATGGATATTAAGAAGCCCTTCATTCGAATCTCAAGGATTTACAGTCCTTTCCACATGCAAATGAGTTATGTACTAGAGTATGTTATGTATGAGCTTCTTGTGAAAGGAATTATAGTTTCTAATAAATATATTTAAATTCATGTTAAACTTCTGAAGATATTTCTGCAATCTAAATAAGAAAAGTCTAATTTTCTCAAGAATTTCCTTCACCTAGTCTAGATTTACATGGAAAATTGCTAGTTTTCAGTTTTTATTTTATTAACTTACTTTTTGCCATCGAATTTACTTCCTTTCAGTTTCATATGTATCTTATATTGTTAATGAAAACATCCAGTTTATGAAACTGACCATTTGTATCCTTTAACCATTGTTTGAGAAGCTCTTAATACAAGGTAGTTGTGTAGTCCCAAGGTGTCAATATACTTGTATGTTCTCCAAAACCTATAAAAATCTTTCTAAACTTTGCAAATTTGACCTAATCATGGTGTATGACAGTAAGCATAAGTTCTCTAATCCTTCAAAAGTCAAAATCATTCACCTTTAGTTTTCACAAAGTACCGAGCAACGTATTTAGTTTGCATATGATGGGGGGCCTAGGATCCTTGGAGTAGAATTCCACCTCACTAATGTTCGAAACATAAATGGTCCCAATACGTTATGCATAGGATATGAATTGAGCACAATCCTCCCTCCCTTCTTGGTTTTGAACTTGCCATCTTGAACCTTTATTAAGTGACCTGTTAAACCCTCTTTTTCCACTAATTGTTTTGAATGTTTGGGAAATTATGAATTAATATCCAATCAGATATAATTGGATCATTACATAGAATTTATACACTCTCTATCTCATTGTATTATCTTATCCATTTACAATGCAATATGATAGAATCCAAAATCATAATCCATTAACCTAGATTAGATTACAACCCCAATTCCTTCACCAAAGTTAGTTCACAATGGGACACAAAACCATGGGATGAAAAAACTCAAAACAAATAAAAAAAAATCCAACAAAATTATTGTAGAGGGGTAATTAGTTCCTACAAACCCCCATTGGTTTGGGAACCTACAAATACTACATCACATGTCCAACATTATCCCACTTGTTGTATTGTTTGCAATAAGGGATCAAAGAAGAAGCATTCATTAAATCAATTCCTTAGGGTAGAAATTCCCATTCATTCTTTACACCAAGATAAGTTTTTAGCACTAACAAATTTTGTAAATACATATGCAATATTCTTTAAGGTATCAACCTTCTCCAAAAATGTTTTCTTCTACTCAACCATGTATCTAACAAGATGGTATTGAACATCAATATGATTTATCTTGTAATGATAAGCAAGATTCTTTGCCAACAAAATTGTACTTGATATCTCACAGCCTATTCTCACAACTTTCTGAACAAAACCAATATCTAAACACATATTTGAAACTAAATGGATTCTTTACTTCCATGAGTGGTTACCATGTAATCTGCATATATAGCTAGAAATGGAACTACACCCTGCATCTTACTGATCTAAGTGCTTGCTCCACCAAATAAGTTATAAACATAACCACTTGTAGATATTCTACGTTATAGATCTCTATCGTATTCTGCACTAACAAAACCTTGTATATATGTCTCCCTATGAGGTTCATTCCTTCCTTGGTACCATAATACATAATCTAAATTTCCACACACAAATGTTTGAAGACCCTCGTTACTACTGTCCAATGTCCGTTCCTTGTTTTTGGCATATAGTTGCTCAAAACTCTCACTATATGGGAAATGTTTGGTCTAGTATAGACGATAACATACATCAAAATTCTAACAAAACAAACATAGGGAATGTGTGACATGGCTTATACCTCTTTCTAAGTCTTGTAATATTGATCTGCAAATAAATATTCACCTACACGAATATGGACCTTGACATTCACATTTATGCGTATTAAACCTTTGGAATGTTGTCTCGTCACATTTCCTCTAAATTAACAAGTCTTCTATTGGCCTGATCTCTTGTAATTTCCTTGAATGCCCAAATAAAAATTTGAAGCAACAAGATATTTCATATCAAACTTAAAAGACAATTGGACTCTGAAATCCTTGATTATTTCCTTTGTTGTTTCTAATCATCAACATACAATACCACATAAATAAAATTATAACCAACCTATTTGGAATACACATAGTGATCAACTTTGCTTCTTGAGAAATGAAGTCCCAATATATAAGTATCACACATTTGATACCACATTCTAGGTGATTGTTTTAATCGATATAAAGACTTCTTTAGCACGCAAACCAAGGTATTTTTTAAGGATTCTAATATTATACTTCAATATAGTATTCTAGGCGGTTGTTTTGGATTGAAAAAAACATGTTTATAGATAGGCAGGCGAATATTAAATATGAAACATAAAACTAACACTGAAATGTGTAAATTTTAGTGAATATTATGATAAAAAAAATTATATTTTATGTAAATATAGACCATATTAAACACTAAAAATGACCAAATAGCTAATTTTGTTTTTGAAAAAATCCCAAAAAATAGCCAATTGGCAAAATTTCACCCCTAAAAATTACCCTGATGCAAACCAGTTCCTTTCTCTTTAAAGAAAAACCCTCTCAATGTTTCATATATATTTATTATTTGAAATCACCATGTAGAAATTTTGTCTTCGTATCCATATACTCTACTTCAAGATTAAAAAAAATAGAAATAGACAAAATTTCTCTAATAAAAGTTAATTTAGCAATATGAGAAAAAAAATATCACCTAACTCAATTCCCTCCACCTCCACCTAGAAATAACCCTTAGTTATTAGGAAATATTTTGTTTCTCGACCTTACCTTCTGCATTTTGTTTCCTCTTAAACACCTATTTTATACCACAACTAGATACCAAGTCTTATTTTTATACAAGGCATCAATTTCTTCAACCATGGCCTTCTTCCAAATTTTACTATCCTTTAAATCCACTGCCTCCCTAACAGGTCGAGAATTATCATCAATAATTTATATAAATCAAATTTAGAACAAAAGTCAGGTGGGATATACCTTTTTGGTTGTATTCTTTCACAAACAAATATCCTCAATACAAGACAAATATACTCAATACAAGAGTTTCAATTTCTTCCTCTTTCAGTCCATTTTTCTTCTTTTGAGTCAAATTTTCTACCCTTCAACTCAAACTCTATTTCTTTGGTTATTCATCCTTGGATTGGACTTCCTATTGGAGAGGAAATCTAACCTCTCTGAATACAACATATCATATATAAATAGTATTCTTAGTTATTAGGTTCCAAAATTTATAACCTTTTATACAATCTTGATACCCAATACAAATATATTTTTCAGCGTTTATTAGGGGAATTTTGAGGTAAAAAATGAGCCTCCAAACAAAAAAGGTACTATTAAAATCAACTTTTTAAGAACCAATCACAATCTAGAGAATAACATCATTTATAATAGTCGAGTTGATATTACTTGAGTTAAGATTGCTTATTTGTCATCTTTTAAAAGGTTGATCAAAATCTATGGTTAACCATGATAGTCTACAAGTACGTTTACACTTAGAGTAAAGTACTAATGTCTTTTCACACTTTTTCAATAAAATATATTATTACTTTTACACCTAGAGTAAAGTACTAATTTTTTTTTTACATTTTTTCAATAAAATATATTATTGTCCCTTCATATATTTTGAAAAAGACAATATATGTCTTTTCACTTAATATTATGTCTTTACACAATTTTCAATATATGTTATATATATCCATTTTTTTTAATATTAAAAATATCTTTTATTTACACATTTTACTTATACATATATGTTATATTCATCTATTTTTCTTAATCTCAAAAATATTATATAATTATATATTTTTAATTGAACTTTATTTTATTTTGTTATTTTTAAAAAGTATTATTAACTTTTCTAAGGAACGTGTTATCATTTTAAATAATGGAATAATCTTATATATATATATATAGCATCAACCCTCTAACAAAGTGGAAGTCAACAAACCAACTAGGTAAGTTGTGATTTTGTTCTATTTTATTCTTTACCCTCATTCCATTCTGTTGGCACCCCTGAAAGGAGGGATTATTAGATTTGTATTAAAAAAATTACAATAAAAAACTTTACAAAGTAATATATTCATAAATACCCAACTTAAAAACTAACTTTCAAAAAACTAAATTCTAAACAAAACATCATAAAATGTAATATTTTATCAAATTATAGTACAACTAATTAAAAACTACAAAACAATACCTTATACAAAATATTAAAATGAGAGTTTAAAATATTAAATATTAACTTATATAATTACATTAAAAAACAATATTTTACAAAATTATATTACACTAAATTAATTAAAAGGTAAGAAAAACTCATTAAAATCAAATTTTAAAGATTAGATTTAACTATAAAATATATGTGCTAACCTATATTAAAATAAACCAGCCTAGATCCAAATCCTAGGCTCTATCAAGCGCCGAGAGGGATCAAATCTCCCCAGGTGCAAACCTCTTCTCAGGTATTGCACTCAAGGAGGTTTTCACCACGGGAGATTTGATCCCTCTCGGCGCTTGATAGAGCCTAGGATTTGGATCTAGGCTGGTTAGAGTGCGCCCCACTCTAGTATTGGCCACCAAAATAAGGCTGTTGAGGCTTATCCCAAGAAGATGTAGGAAGTTGTGAAACAGTATCATAACCACTAGAGCCTACAACTAGAGGTGTGTTTCTCGAAACATTATGAAAAATAAGCACATAAGTTCCTCTAGTTGTAAAGGATGTGGAAGGAAAAGACTGATTTCCAACTACATTAGGCAAACTCTTGGAATACATAGAATCAATTCTCGATGAAGGATTTAAAGTTGTATTTGGGGCATATTGTGAAATTTCCACTGAAGTGGTGTGTGTAATAGAGTGCAAACTAAGTCTAGAAATTATGGGAGCAGGTGGAGCATCAACCAAAACTTGACTAGAGGGTATATTCAATGATTTACCGAGAAGGTGACTCGCTAAAAGGTAAGGGAAATCTCTTCTAGTGGTAGGATTCAACTCTATGGAAGAGACACTAGTGGCACTAGTAGAACCAAATTCAGAAATGGATTGCCCTAGAGTGGTTTCTCATAATGGAGCAGCTGGACCAAACATAGTAGCAATTAGATCATCTAGATTTGGCTAGTTGAACATTGAAACTGTCGGGGTATGTATTGAAAAATATGGATTTTGTGAAGAATAGTGTTCCACGGTTAGTGGCAATGAATAGTTAGTGATAGGAACATTACTTGGGAGAGAAAACTCTCCTTTTTATTCCATCACAGGGACTCCTTCCAATTTTGGAAGAGAGCCACTTCCTGTATCAGAGTTAACATCCATCTCTTGGTCCATAGGATATCGGACCATAGGGTTCAAAGGATATTCATGTTATAATCCTTGTATCCGACGAGATCATCTCTAAAGGTATTCAGCTAGTTTTCTAAGTCAAACTATTTCTAAAGAACCTCTAACTAGATCAGACAAAGAAAGCACTACTCAAACTAATGCAACAAAAAAACGCGTGAGAGGAGTGTATTTAAGGTCTGGATCCTCATAGAATTTTCTAAACCATCATAAATCTCTATATACAGCAGGGTACAACAATAGAGCATGAAAATGAGGATTGGGAACATACCCTTTCCTGACTACATGGACAGTATGTGCGTAGTAACCTCCCCAAGTGTTGTTCTTAGTGTATTGCGATGATAAGACGACAAAAAGGATTTGCTCAGTTGGTCTCAATATCCCTAAGGTGTCTCTTGATATACGCAAGGTACATGGGAGCTCCAATCCATAGTAGTGTTGTCTAATGCACAACTGTATGAAAGGGACCTTCCGACATACTATCATGTATGTGAAGTACCTTTCTATATACCTCAATGGTACGTGAAAGGCTACTCGATATACCAACGTTGTTAGGATTATTAATCCTCCCTTGTACAAATTTGGTCATATGTCTAAATCAGGAGTCATGTCTAAATCGGGAGTCCATCCAGTCTATTTAGAGTCATTAGCACCATTGGTTCAACTTGACCTAATTGGGGCACATGTTTCAGTTACCAAAGTGTGGGGAACACTAATTGAGGCTCACTGCCACTTATTGCACTTGATTGCATAAGTTTAGGAGTCTCCTAGATCAATCCCTACAATTTAGGAAGCAACTGAGAGTGCCGAAACCAACCAAGGTCAGTTAACTTCAGTTGATGACTAGTCAAGCCAAGTTAGGAGTCAGTTACATTCAGTTCTAGCTCTCTACATTCAGTTAAATAATTGCACACATGTGGGGACACATGTGGGGCGTTTTTCTCACCTACCATAGTCAGTTAACCATTATTTAATACTAAATGTAATAGTTGGTTTTGTTTTAGAACTCCGGTTATGATCTAGACAAGGACAGTTAACTACTGGGTCCTTAACTTCAGTTGATGACTAGTCAAGCCAAGTTAGGAGTCAGTTACATTCAGTTAAATAATGGTTTAATTAATTGCACACATGTGGGGCACTTTTCTCACCTACCACAGTCAGTTAACCATTATTTAATACTAAATGTAACAGTTGGTTGTGTTTTAGAACTCCAATTGTGATTTAGACAAGTCTTGGTTACCTACAGTCAAGTAGAGTCATCAATTCGAACTTCCTCATGTGGATTCGAATTGCTTGTGGCTATTAAATCCATTTTACATCATTGTAATTATTATCTGAATTACTTTTTTATTAATGAAAGCATTCATAGCTGCAAGCCTTTTGCACTGTTTCATTCTTCAATTGCTCAGTAAATTGTGAGATATTCTTTGTGAGTTTTGTTTTTGTCTACAGATCTATATGCTCAAATTTACATGGTATCAGAGCCTCGGTGGACAAGACTCCTCTCCTCCTCAGATCTCCAGCCAGATCATTTTGTTTGTTTGATTTTGTGACAGGTTATCAGCTTTTCTTGCAGCATTCGCTACAAGCAGCCTCTACTTCTCATTGCATTCGCTACAGCAACTCATTTATTATTATTACTTCAAAATGGCTCACCAAATAGAGCCTCTCACTCCGTTCAACTATCACCAGTGGAAGGATGACATGAAAATATTGCTCCGCACCAAGCATCTCTTCAGACTTGTAGAAGAAACAGAGGAAGAGCCAGAATCAGAGAAAGACAAAGTTAAGTACATGAACAGGCTTGATGAAGCTATTGGACTCATGCAACACTCAGTCTCTAAGGATCTTCAATTTCACATCCAAGACTTGGACACTCCCAAAGAGGTTTAAGACAAGCTTGCTTCCTTGTTTGATAAGCATGATGAGATGAGGATCCATCAGCTAGAAAATGACATGATTACTCTCAATCCATCAGATTTCGAATCTCTAAATGAATTCTTCTCAAAGTTCAAGAACCTGATATATCAGTTGAAGCAATGCAAAGTAAATAAGGATGAAACCCAGCTCATCCTTACTATTCTCACCAAGCTCAATTCAGACTACTCAGTCTTTGTATCCACCTTCCAAACGGTAAGGCTCACTACTCCAAATTGGAAGATGCCCACTCTTAATGATTTCATTCAATCTCTTATTTCTGAAAATGATAAATTGATCCAAATGTGGATCATTCAATCTCCCAAAGATCTAGATCTTATTGCAAGAGGAGATAAGGTAGTGAATGACAGAGGGAAGCAAAGAGATGAGTCTGAACAGTCAAAAGAACCTTCAAGTTCAAAGAGAAGCAAGAATAATAGCAAAGGAAAGATCCTCTGCCCTTACTGTGGAAGGGGCTTCCATTCAGAAAGCTCCTGTATGAGAAGACAACTTGATGAAATGGCTCTTCTTTTGAAAAGGCACAACATTTCTGTACCTGCTAGCCCAAGGAAGGAAGACTCTGAAGAAGAAGAAGAAGAATCCCCAAGGAAAGGACATGCACTGAAAGCTTGCTACACATCAACACCTGCCTTCCTCATTGATTCTGGAGCTTCCAACCATATGGCTGCATCCATAGAATCATTCTCTTCTTTTCAGTCTTTTGATGGTCCTAGAATTCAGATGGGCAATAATAGTAAAGTACAAACCAAAGGGAAGGGCCCTATCTAACTTGAACATGGAAGGTTCAAAGATGTGTTGTTTTTTCCCTCACTAGCTTCAAACCTGTTATTTGTCTATCAGATGACCCATACTGGATCTCCAAAGCGAGTGATCTTTGGTCCTAAATCATTGGAGATCACAGATATCTCTACTGGGAGCATCATAGAAAAGGGTATTGTGAATCATGCTTCAAGAGCATATGAGTTCTCACATTTCATGCCTCCTTCAGAACCAGTGCACTCTCAGCAGCCACCAGCAAGGGAAGGTAAAAACATTGCATCTACTTGTTTTACAGCTTCTACTAGTATTGCAGATCCATCTATATTAGTTTATGACATTAAGATTCAGGGTGAATCAGATCTAGATTCAGTCCCTACTTCCAAACTGGAAGCTAGGAAGATGACTGGAAACTCACCTGACACTCAGAAAGAAAAGACTCTTGCGCTATGTCATACTATTTTGCCTCCTTCAGAGAGATGCAATAGACTTCCTGTAAGATGCAATATGGCAAGGGCTCAGTCTTCCTACATTCAGAAGAATGGATATGATCATACACCTCTTCATTCAGCAAGAGATAAAGGTTACATTCCTCCTTCCTCTCATCATCCTTTTCGGAGAAGAAGGAGAAGTCTACATGCCAGGCCCCAGAATACCTGTGCACAGCACACCATGCATGCTGCTTCACTATCTCACAGAGATGAAGATTGCAGCAACATATTTTCAATTTTTTCAAACTTGAGACCTAATTCTACCTGCTTAGATAGAAGGAGGGATTTTTTCCCATGTGGTTTTTGCCCTAGTTACTTATATTAAGCAGTTACTTTA
>LPNX010184873.1:585835-680533 GCA_001517045.1 Pseudotsuga menziesii
GTTAGCTAACCATTATTTAATACTAAATGTAATAGTTGGTTGTGTTTTAGAACTCCGGTTATGATTTAGACAAGGACAGTTAACTACTGGGTCCTTAACTTCAGTTGATGACTAGTCAAGCCAAGTTAGGAGTCAGTTACATTCAGTTAAATAATGGTTTAATTAATTGCACACATGTGGGTCACTTTTCTCACCTACCACAGTCAGTTAACCATTATTTAATACTAAATGTAACAGTTGGTTGTGTTTTAGAACTCCAATTGTGATTTAGACAAGTCTTGGTTACCTACAGTCAGTAGAGTCATCAATTCGAACTTCCTCATGTGGATTCGAATTGCTTGTGGCTATTAAAGCCATTTTACATCATTGTAATTATTATCTGAATTACTTTTTGATTAATGAAAGCATTCACAGCTGCAAGCCTTTTGCACTGTTTCTTTCTTCAATTGTTGAGTAAATTGTGAGATCTTCTTTGTGAGTTTTGTTTTTGTCTACAGATCTATATGCTCAAATTTACAAACATGTACGTGGAAGAACCGCACAGTCCTTGAGATGCAATGCAGGAATATAATGATTGTTCCTATGCTTAAATACATTGAAACTCGTGTCTAAACTATCACACTTTGTTAATAAAGTTTACCCTAGGTTATTGCTTTAATTTTATCTGAACGGTTAGGTGAATGCATGAGGTGAAGATTTGAACTAGTAAACCATGCAAAGATGAGGATGCAAATCATTCACTTTATTGTTTAGTGGATTCCATACCTAAGAGAGGGAAAGAGGTTAAATTGCCCTTTAACACAAAATAAATCCCAAAAATGAAATCAAACTACTACTTTTTCCATTCCAAACACAAGCAAAACAATGTTTTCTACTAATTGAAAAGAAATTAAGATCTCTATTAATGAATTGAAAAGATCACTAAAACTTTTCACACAAAATCCTTCAAATTTTCTTAATCAAATGCAAAGATGAAACTAAATGCAAAGAATTGTTTTTTCTTTTCATTATAACAAGAAGTAAAATTACAAAAATGAATGCTTGAGAGTCTATATAACTAATCAAGGCTCCTTCTCTACAAAAAAATTTATGGATTTTTTCAAAGTTTTTGGTAAAAAAAAACACAAAAGACCTTTTACAACTAATGAGGAAGAAATGAAAAGGATATTTTCTTTTCCTTCCTAAAACAACAGAGATTAGAGGTCTATCTAAACCCAATTCTTTTCAACATGCCAACCATTTAATCAAAGACAAGTATGGAGATCTTAAGGACCAAAATCAATCATAATTCTCGAAAAGAAGAGAAAATCAAGAACAAAAACACTTATAGAATTAAGATGATCACAGCAACTACCATAACTATATCTTTAAAGACTGAAAATGTATCTAAGCATCAAACATCATAATAGAGTCCAAGATCTTAAATGGTACCGCGGGTTGTTGGGTTTCACCTGAGCATTGGAATTTCAATATTGCACTTTGTAAACAGAGGCAGGGTGGTGGCACCACTCTCTGCTAACTGACAAAAGGGGGTGGCACTGTGGGTTTCTCATGGGAAAAGAGCGGTGGCCCAATTTGATATTTGAAAACAAAAAATGTGAAGAAGAAGTGAGTTAAAGTCCAAAATATGAATCTAAATGTCAACTGGAAGACTCAATGAGCCAATAACATCAATATTTGAAGGTAACAAGAGGCATATCTATCAAATTCAAATCAAATTTATCAAATCACAAGTAGATCTATGAATTTGAAAATGAAGATGAAGATTTCAACTTACTAAAAGAATAGGAATTTGAAATCCTAGTGGATTCGCCACTTTTGTTAACGAAAAATCTCAGTCAATGCAGACGAAGACTTTTTCCCCATTCTGAATGGTTCAAATCTAGAACAAAACAAACTAGAATGCAAAGAAACTTTTCCCAGAAATCTATATCACTTGAATTAAAATGCTCTGTCGGTATGAACTTGTTTTGTTCGAGCTATGCAGTGAATGGATCTGCAATAGACACAAAATAAAAAATATCACAGAAGAGTAACACGATAATATATACTTCTATGTTGATGACAAAGGAGAAGAACAACAAACATAGAATTACAATGAAATAGACAATGTTTATGGGAAATAAAACAATGCTTTTACTAATAATAAAAAATGAGAGATCACAACCAAGCCTTGGTGTTTACATAGCTTCTACCAATGGAACCTTGCATCAAGCTTCACCTTGCCTCTAATGACTCCAAGAAGGTCTAGGATTATTTAGACAAAGTCTTGATGCTTCAACACAATCTTCCTCCTTTTTCCATGATGGGCGAAGCAACATTTAAAAGATGGGTTGAGGATTCAAAGGAGAAGGTTGATGGATCATCCAAATGATAAGGGAATTCAATTTCCACCTGTCCAGATTCTTAGGAATGAGGTTCCACGATGTCCTCTTTGAGAAACTTATCAAAACTTATTCTTTTTTCCTTTCTAGGATGAGAATTGCACTTTGCAGAAGGGAAACAAGCAGTGCTATGGGGTATTGTCTGCTGCATGAAGACAACAAATGGAATCACCACTCATTGCAAGTAGGAAATGTGCATTGTTGAAATAGGTAACGCTTTTTTTTTAGTTAAAAAGGTGTGATGGTGGCTCAAATCATGGAAAAATACAAGGGAGTAATCCTCCTTCTTTGATTTCTTCACTTCAGACTCTAAGAGATTAGAGAAAACTGTAGGATACCCATCTCATAACAAGACGATGACAAGTAGGTATAAGTGTGTGTGTGTGTGTGTGTGTGTGTGTGTGTGTGTGTGTGTGTGTGTGCATATTCATATACATATGTATATGTATATGTATATGTATGTAAGTTGTTTATAACTCTTATAATATTTTATTTTTATTTTTATTCCCACTTATTTGTATATACCTATAAGTACTCTCTCTACATATAAGTATAAGTATAATGTGTGTGTGTGTGTGTGTGTGTGTGTGTGTGTGTGTGTGTTTTAATTGTTAAGTATATTTATTGACTTATGATCATCAAAATTCAATCTAAATTAAACCATCAAGTTTTATTTACGTTAGAGTATGTTACAATAAATAAATAAATTTGTTCATATCTACATTTAAAAATATATGGAATCAAACCATTTATTTAAACAAGATCCACGAAGTGGCAATGTCCTGCGCTAGCCATTGTTAAGAAGTTGTTTTTAAATTTGGAGACATAGAACCATTGTTAATAACTTTGATGATGGACATGGAGAAATTAAGCTAAGCGATAGAAGTTCACTCAATTACCTTTCATCACATGATCTTTGATGTTGCAGATTAATTGATGTTGTCAATGTTAACACAAAAAATTAGAGAAGGATAGTACAAACAACAGAGAGGTCTATGCACAAGGTCATTGTTCCCATCATGATTCCTTTCTATTGTTCTTATAAAAATGTTTTAGGACTTAAGATTTGTGAAGAGAATAATTTTTTGTTTTTCACTAACCTTCTCCAATGTCTAAAGACTATTTTTTCCCTCGTAGATATCTCAGCCTTCAACATCAAAATAGCAAAACTAAGACCCACTAATTCTATATTTGTTTCACTAATTGACCCCTCCAAGGCCAACAAAGAAACCATAATTGAATCCTTTGGAAGACAAAAGATTGGATGCATTAGACAAGTTGGCTCGGTATTTAAAGTGTCAATTTTTGAGGTTTAAGATAGTACCTCTCAAATGACTAGGACATAGAGGTGGGCAATGACCTAGTACTATTCCATCCAATAGATGCATACCTCTTATGCAATTGATCAACTGATCTTGATCGATTTTCTTTGGTCACATATATACCAATAAAAATTCTCAAACATAAAAAAAGAAATCGTGGCAAGTTGTTTCCCTCCAAAACTATAATATCACATTTTCTAGGAATTACAAAACAAAATTTTAAGAATATAAACACTACAACAAAAACTGGATTTAGCGTCGCATTTAGCGCCAGCTTTTAGTGTAAATTTTTCCCAAATGTGGTGAACAATCTGACGCTAAACTTGACGCTATTGTACAATTTTGTAAAACGTTGTCTATTGCATCTTTGTTCCTGTCCTTTTTAACATCCATTTCTGCATCCATTTTTGCACCCAATTTTTTGCACCTAATTTTTTTGCATCGTCTATTGCATCTTTTTTTGCTTCCTTTGTTACATCATTGTTTGCACCCAGTTAACGCTCAATTTTGCATCCAATGTTGCATCTTATTTTTCTCTTAGTTTTTCATCAAGTATTGCATCCAATTTTACACCATGTTTTGCATAAAATTATGTGTCCAATTCTGCATCTAACGTTGCATCTAGGTTTGCATCCAATTTCTGGCCCAATATTGCGCCTAGTTTTGCATCCAATTTTATTTATAATGTTGCATCCCCATTTGCATATAATTTTGCATCTTGTTTTACGTCTTTTTTTGTATCCATGTTTATGCCTAATGTTTCATATTGTTTTACATCGTATTTTGCATCTAGGTTTGCACCTAGTGTTGCATCCCGATTGATGTCTTTTTTTGCATCTATGTTTGAGCCCAATTTTGCACCCATTGTTGCGCCTAGTGTTGTGCCTAGTTTTTCACCCATGTTTGTATCTAATATTGCATCTAGTTTTGTGTCCAATGGTGCATCCCATCTTGCATTCAATATTACGTCTATTTTTACATCCAATGTTTTGTCCCATCTTGCATCCAATATTGTGTCTCATTTTAATTTTTTGTTTGCGCCAAGTGTTTCTTCCAGTTTTGCACCTGATGTTACACCTAGTTTTATGTCCATCGATACACCATATTTTGTGCTCAATTTAATGTCCAATTTTACGTCTAGTTAGGATTCCACTTTTGCATCTACTGTTGCGTCTAGTTTTGGACCTAGTATTGCATTTAATTTTGAGTCATTAATTTTGTCTAATGTTGAGTCTCTTTTTGCATGCAATTTTGCAATTAGTGTGGTATCTATTTTTGTGTCCACATTTGCGTCTAACATAAGGTCGACTTTTGCATCCACTTTTCTGTTTGGTGTGACGTCCAATTTTGCATCCTATTTTGCATTTAGTGTTGCGTCTAATATTGCATCCATCTTGCACTACTACATTTTTTACCTTTAGAAATACATTGCAATATCATTAGGGCATGGAGGAATCAAACCACCAACCTCATGCTTGTAAAGTAGGTGCTCTTCCATTGAGCTAGCACCATCTTGCACTACTACATTTTTTGCCTTTAGAAATACATTGCAATATCATTAGGGCATGGAGGAATCAAACCAGCAACCTCCTGGTGCTCTTCTATTGAGCTAGCATCCTTTAAGAATCAAGAAGAAGAGCAATATTAACACATAGATTTCATCATTTACAAAATATATAAAAAATAAATAAATAAAATATTTTACAGAATATAACATTGATGAAATATATGAAAAATATATTACAATGTACATAAAGATTTACAAGTTACGAATACAAAATTTATTAAACAAACCATACAAAATTTATTAAATACCAGCATAGATCCAAATCCTAGGCTCTATCAAGCGCCGAGAGGGATCAAATCTTTGTAGGTGTAAACCTCTTCTTAAGTATTGCACTCAATATATCGGCTATAAAGAGCCTCTCCCCCAACAAGACTGATGTATTTCATTTTTCCTTCAAAAAATTATCTTTTAATTTTTTTATACAAAAACAAGTTGATAAATTCAACATTCAATATTAAATTTTATTTTTTATTTTAAAAATTCAATATTTTATTTTCTTAAATTACTAATCAATATTATTTTTATTGCATTATAATATCTCTAATCAATAGTATAAGTAATACAATTATATTTGTTGGTTAATTTAATATATTTAATTAAAAAAATAAAATGTCATGTATCTTTAGATTTGTTTTTTTTTTATAAATACTAGTTACTATGAATATTGCATTTAAAAGTGCCCTTCTTATAAATCCCCCCTAAAGATATTGAACTTGAAAATTAACCTTAAAATTTTCAGATTCTATATTTCTTATCAATAAATTGATCCTATATTTATAATCTATAAACTAGATTATAAAACACAAACCTATGTCACAAACTAATTTACAAAAGAAATGTAAATTTCCAAATAATAAAAACTACAACCTAAACATTTTAAATCTAACTTTTACAATATACACACTAACACTAAATGAACTTTAATTAAATTACAAACTAATTTAATTAACCCACTTTCTATATATATCTACTTATTAAAACAAACAAACATTAAATAAACTAATAAAATAAGCAATGTTAAATAAACCAACATTAACAAAATAATTGTTTTAAGCTTCATCAAAAACTAGAAATCAGCGTAACTCTAAAAAGCTTTAGTCTTGTGTAATTAAACCAATATTTTAGGTAAATAAAAATCCCATAGTTAAATTCTTTGACCTAAAAGAAGATCATTCATTCATATGCAACTGATCCACACTATAATGATGCTACTAGTCAAACCCAAGTTTTAAGCAGTGTTCTGATTCAATTGTTTTAAGCAGTGTTCTGATTCAATTTGACAAGTTGTTAAGAACAAAGAAGGTTGGATTATCGTTTTTGTTATGCAATTCAGAATAGAAGCAGTGGAAATTTCATAATTAACTCTGATTTCAAATCATATTACTGTGTTCATTCCATAAAAAAAAAAGAATGGAATTTCAATATGCACGTGAGTGTTTGAGATTTGTTGGAAAAAAATGTCACAGGTAAACAATAAAATACAATAAAATAGTACGTATGATTATAGAATGAGTAAGACTAATATGCATGGTTCTAATTCAAAGTGCCACAACGAAGAGTGTCAAAGCTATGGTAAATGAAACAGAAAAATCAATATTTGATTGTAATATTGAAACTCAGTGATGAATATAACTTTGGATTTAAAACAAAATTAGGTCGTGGTTTATGAAAACCCAATATTTTTTAGAGTTGGATTACATTGGTTCTCCCGAAGATTACCTCTTTTATAAAGGCGAGCTGCTTCCCCTCTATACCCCTCTTTGTATTCAGATGCAACAGAAATTGGAGAAATCGGTATGCTCTGAATGATTCAGAAAAAAATATTGGAAGCAGATGTCAGGAGTGAGAGTGAGACCAATTCCTCTGATATTACTCATTGTAAGGTTGGCTGCAAGGAGAATGAAACTTACAATAATGACTCTCAACCGGAGAATGAAAGCGTGGAATCTATCCACTCACAACAACAGACAGTCCTTACCCACAAGTTCAAAGCTTCGAAGGAATTGGTAAAATATCTTTTGTCAAAGGCCTCCAATACCAGACAGACCAATGACCATCATTCTCATAAGTGTATCATCATTCGGGAGGATAGTATCAAGAATCAAAAGCATGAAGCAGTGGTGGGACGTAGAATATTTCCCAGATAAAAAGCACATCTGAGTCTTGATAAGCCCTTATCTGGGGGATCTCTTTTGATACCTGCACCCAATTCAAAGTCATTCAATTCTCCCATTGATACATTACTTTTGAAAATAAGCATGATTAGTACTAATCCAGACATGAAGAATGGCGTCGAAGTAGAGATTGCTTACTGCAAGCAATCTTATTCGGTTGATGCAAATTATCTTTGACGATCAACTTCAAATCCAGAAGGATATTCTCATTGGCTAGCATTCCGATGCCATCATTCCAGAGTTGTGATTACCCAGAGAGATAGACAATTATGTTAGAAATTTGATACGATGACAAATATGTGTATTTTAAATTTGTTTCTTCAACTTCGATTATTTGTTTCTTCAACTTCTCCAGTTCGTCGATTGGAAAAGGTTTTAGGTCAGCAACCAACACAATAATGTGTTGGTCTCTCAGGGGAATGTATGGTACACAAATCAGAACCTCTTCTTCCTCATTGAATAGATGACGCCCATGCTGGAGGTGGAATAGAGCCCGTTTGATTGCTCTCTGTATCTTGCTGCTATACTTTTTGTATGGTCTTAAAATAAGCACAGATAACAGTCCGAGCCCTTCTCCATTTTTGGCAGAAATGTTGTTCTGTGCATGTTTGATAATGTTATTTCCTTGTTGCTTCGCTTGATAGAGAAGATTCTGATCACTAAATGGTAGTAGTTTTAAAATGAATCGGACTGATCTTGCAGCAAAAGAATTGATGATAATTCTGTGGTTGTGAGAAATGGTAGTAAAGATTAAATTTATAGTGAAGATTACATTATATTTTAATTTTTATTATTTATAGTCAACATAACGTTACGTAAAGTTACAACGTTACGTAACGCTACAACGTTATGTAACGTTACAAGATCTCCCCTATACTGGGCTGTAGAGCGCCTCTCGGCGCAAAAATTATTAAAATCAAAATTTAAATTTTAAAATTTTGGAATGTATAATAAACATATTAATAAGGGGCATGGATGTAGGACGATTGGCAACTGCATGCTATGTTAAGGCATATAGGATGTCGACCCCGTATCACATGAGTACAAAGATATTGTTATTGATTCCACACACACAAACATATATTAAATTTAGAGTATATAATGAACATATTAAAATATTTATATATTTTTTAAAATGTAGAAAAAAAATTAAAAAAATAATAATAGGTGATTAATTTATTAACATAAAAAAAAATCATAAATTAATTAAATGATTTTTTATACAAATCATAAAAAACACATAAATTAGCTTAACTAAATTAATTCTATTATAAAAACACATAAATTAGTTTAATAAAAAATAAATAATTTAAATTATATATATATATATATATATATATATATATATATATATATATAATTTTAAATTTTAATTTTCTAATAATAAGTTAAGCATATTAGATGTAACAAAAAAATAAGTTATAATAAAAAATTAAAAAGAGACATGTTATCTTAAATTTTAATTTTCAAATACTAAATTAATTATATCATAAAAATACATAAATTATAGAAAGAAACAAAAGATAAAAAATTAAGAATATATATATCTTTTTATTTTAAATTTCAATTTTCAATGTGTGGTTGGAGAAAATTTGAAACTTTTGATTTTTTTTTATTTTGTATTATTTGATTGTCTTTTCATTGTGTCTATATTTTATTATTAAAACACATTTGATTATCTTTTCATTGTGTTTATATTTTATTATTAAAAGTGATCTCCAAGTTTAAGGACATGAATGCATCTAGGTACTACACATTTTTTGGAAATTAAAATTAGCTTTTAGTCACTTCAATATAACATTTTTTATTATTTGTGTTTCTAGAATGTAACTCAACCATGGTTATCTAAATTGTACATTTAATGTAGTGGAAAGGTGAGTTGTCAAGTATACCTTCCCTATAAAATACCTAGTTCATAATATTCTAATATTGCCTTTATGAAGCCCATTTTTTACCTCAAAATTCCCCTAATGATTATCAAACTTACTCATGGTATTTTCCTTTGGAACATCCACATAAGCATCACAACTGAAAACTCTAAGATATTTAAGAGGGATTTTTACTAGTCCATGCCTTGCGCATAATTTTGTCAACTAAAGCTTATGTAGGTGATCAATTTACCAAGTAACATGTAGTATCCACTTCCTCTAACTATAATTCCTATGATGACCCTACACCACTAGCATACTCCTCTCCTTCCCCATCAATGTCACATTCGTCATTTTTTGCAACTCCATTCTATTGAGATGTGTATGGAGTAGCATTTTTCCTTACAAGTCAACACTTCTTACAAAATTCCTCAAATTTATTTTTACAAAACTCCTCACCATTAGTTTTTTTCAACACCTTTATTTTCTTTTCTATTTAGTTTTATACAAAAGCTTTAAACCCTTTAAATTGATCAAAACCTCAAATTTCTTATGGAATAAATAGACCCATGTGTTCCTCGAGAAATCATCAATGAATGAATCATGATACATATATTTACCTAATGATGGAACAAGAACGGGTCCAAAAACATTAGTATATTAACTCCAAGTTTCATTTTTTTTCTCTTGATTCTATCACTAAATGGAAAACTTACCCGATTTTGTTTACCATATATACAATGTTCACAAAAATCAAAAAATAATGAGAAATCAAACATACCTTCAACCATACATTTAGCATGTAATTATTGAAGGACCTTCTCTCCAATATGTCACAATATTTGATACCATAACATTGTCTTGTCTATAAATATAATAGGGTCATGTCTTATGCATTGATGTCCTCAGTAATAATAGAACTATTACACCCATTAATAAAAGTATTTATAAAAACTTATATAGAGTTCCAATCTAAATCCATGCATCAACACCATTACTACTAGAACCATCTTGCATGTTTCAATTTCAAATACTAGGTGCATAGCTACATCACCCAACTTACTTACAAATACAAGACTTATGGCCAAATCTGGAAAGTGAAAATCCCCAGAAAGAGTTAATATCCTTCTATGTGCTATGATTTTGGTTGTTTATACATCTCCTAGGAAAATATCACTTCCATTATACTTTCAGTATTCACAAAACCACTCCATGTGAGAAGTTGTGTGAAATAAAGCACCTAATTCGATCAACCATACCCCATAATATGCATGTGTACCCATAGATTCCAAATAAACATCACCTCCTTTTTCTGCAGAGAGTTTTGTTTCTATGGAAGGTACATCATCAGATCCCTTACTTTTATCATCACTCTTAATCTATATATATATTTTTATAATGCACAACTTTACCTCATTTCCAACATTTATTTTCAAATTTCCTAAAGATTTAAATTTACCTATAGATTTAGATCTTCCCACATAAGACCTATTTTTTCTCTCTTGGGAACCACCTATCACAGATAAAATATCATTGATCACACCCTCCATGTATTTTATTGGTGTTTCTTTTAATAACAAGGATTCAACTACATCCTCAAACTTTAACATGGCTTGAGTAACACTACCAATTGCTAAAACTAGATTATCCCAAAATTATAGAAAAGAACATAGCTAGGTAACACACGTATATCCTTCCTCCATATTAATATTAGTAGAGGTCAAATGACTTATCGGAGTATTAAATACATTTAGATGATTTTCCACGGTGTCAACTTCCTCCATCCTAAGATGAAACGACTTATTTTTAAGAAATAGTCTATTTACTAGAGACTTTGACTAATACAAATTCCACAACTTATCCCCCATATTATTTGCATTTTGTTTTCTCCATAAACGTTCAACAACATTGAATCTGATAAATAGAGTCAAATCATGCTCCTCACTTTTCTCTCCATATATTCTCAAACTTGTTTTAACATACGAGTGGACTTTGTCTTTGGATCCACAATAATCCATTGATATTTATCTACAAGAATATCTTCCAGCTTCATTTTCCATAACCTAAACTTCTAGTCGTTAAAATTCTCTAGTTTTATTCTTGAACTACTTGTCATTTTACTTGCACAAGATTCAATGTACAAAGCTCTCACTCCAAGACAGGTTTATCGTAGACCCAAGATACCCTTTCTCTACATGGGATGATCTAAACCCTAGTAGCAAAGGTGTCCCACAAAATATAGTGACCTTGCTCTTATACTAGATAAGAACCTTTGATAAGTGTGTGTAAAGAAAAACAATACCAAATAGAATTTAAACTTCACAGCAATTAACATTGGCCCACATACACATTATACAAAGATTTACCAATTAGGAAACCTAAAGCCAAGAAAACCAACATTCTTGAGTGCTTCTCCTCTTTATCTAATTGTATTATCCATTTTGTTTATGATAAAATAATAAAATTGAAAACCCTAATCCATTTACTCGGATTAAATTACAACCCCAATTCCTTGACCATAATTAGTTTGCAATGGGATTGAAAACTATGGGCCATAAACAACTAAAACTACTTTCAATGGAACTTCCCTTGAACCACCGCAAAAGGGCTTCCCTTCCCCTTCTCTAAGAACCTACAAAGCCTACAACACATGTCCAACAAAGTATTTGTCAATAACATGTCCTCACCAAAAATGAATACATAAGTTAAAATTTATCACTTTTAAATTCACATCAGTTGAACAATTTGATGGGATCTACACAATCTCAGAGAAAAAATAAGGAAATGGTTTAGTGACCTCATGTTTGAGAATTCAAGAATTGACTCAATCATGCAAGAATGATTCATAAAACTCGGTGAAATACAAGATAAAATACATTCTTTAAAGGTAAATGAATCTGTGTTATGGTGGGATATCAAAAGATTTCATCAAGATTAAGCAAACTTGAAACATTTCCAGATTAATCTATGAAAGGTTCTCATGTCAAAATCAATTGTAAAATTTGTAAAAGTTATAATCATAACTTAATGTATTGACAAATGCGCCATACCAAGAAGGAAATCATGACCTATGATATTGTGGCTATATAGCAAATGTACATAGGCCATGCTATGTGCTAATGTACAAAAATACACCACGTCATGTGATGATAATATGGGGTGCTAACCACTAGATTTGAGATTGTATTACACTAAATTTTATGTTCAATAGTAAAGTAAAGGATCCTAACTTTATGTTCAATAGTAAAGGATCTTGACCACTTCAATGCATTTATGATAAGTAAGATCAACTCCATACAACTCCAATTAAAGAATGTATTACACTAAATTTTATGTTCAATAGTAAAGTAAAGGATTCTAACTTTATGTTCAATAGTAAAGGATCTTGACCACTTCAATGCATTTATGATGAGTAAGATAAACTCCATACAGCTCCAATTAAAGAATGGACTTATACCCTTAACATGTTTGGTATGTGCATGCTCTTCTCTGGTCTATGAATTTCACACACTTCTTTAACGGCATATAAATCAGAGTACAATATATTATTATCAATGTCTATGTTGCCATTTCATGATAGTAATTGAATGGATGTGCTTTAGAGTTCCTAAATGGTAAATAATATGCCCATGTCCTAAATATGGTATCAGGGTGGTATTAGGGCTATAATTAGTCCACTAAAATCAGATTATAGTTCCAAGCCTAAGTTTAGGTGGTTGAAAGTGGAATTTTTCCAAATTCTTCTTTGAATCTTAGTTGTATTTTTTTTTTATATTCATCGTTAAAGTTGAGAACTAATTAAGGTTTAATTTTGTAGTTTGAAATCAATTATAACTAGGTTTTTTTCATAAAAATTTTTAACGGTTTACAAGAATTTTCCATGTTAATGTCATCAATAATGAATAATTTAGCACACTTTGTTCGCATTGACCAAATAGAAATGGTAGATTTTGTCAATAATTATGAATTGTGAAATTGTAATTTGAATGCATTAGCATTACTTGAGGGATACATTGTGTTTGAGGCCCCTATAACAACCTTTCTTTAAATGGCACACCCCGTCACAATTCTATAAAATGATACATTACAATGCCAACAAAATATTGTTCCAGAAACATCTTAATCATCTCGATTCCAAACAACATTCTATCACATTGTATACAACATTTCATTGCAATGACAATTTGATCGTTATCAAAGTGTCAATATATGGAAAAAAGTCCAACAAAGTATGTGATATTTCGTTGCATGAATGACCGTACCTAGTCTCTATTATGAGGAACTTGGCATTTTTGTGAATAGGTATTTCCTGCGACATGCTGGTCATATTTTTGCAAGGGAAACATAGAATCATATCTATTATGATGCCAATGCTATCTTTTCATACAGGTATTCCCATACATGTGGCATGATAATTTTCACAAAGGCAACACAATATCGTCTATATTATAATGAATTCGATGTTCTTTTTGTTCAAGCATGGAATTACATGTGGCACACATATGATCACAACTACGACATATTATCGATTATATTACAACAAAGACGGTGTTTTTGACATACAACTAATTTTATCCACGTGGTAGTCACATTCTCAACATCATGCCAAAAAAATTAGAACTTATGACAATTTTGTTCCAACCATTTGTAAGCTTTGATTACAACAAATCAACACCATTAAAACATCTGATTTTTTCATATATTCTTATAGTGGATACTTCTTCATAAATATTATAGCCTTCCTTTCCAAAAGTGCATGTAGAGTTAATTGTAAGGCAATTCTTCTTTGTGATGTCAATACCTATGAAAAAATGCAATGGAAAGGAGCAGTCACTTAATCCACAATTTCAAATAATTTCTTGTTACCTCCCTCAAAATTCACTAAATCTAACCCTGGCCATAAATCCATTTCAATAAGTATTCATGAAGTATTCAAGTCACTAAGCTAACCACCAAATCACATGAATCCTTGTCAAAATTCTGAAATATTTCAATACTATTTCCCATTTTTTGAGAGATAGCATTCCACTATTTAGGTTGAAACAAGGAGTCCATTTTTTTAGAGATAGCATTTCAAACCCCATAACCCTCTTTCCCTTTTCTAATAATTTCAACTTCCAATCGATTCATAGAGACAAATGACAATGACCCTTGAGGAAAAGTGTAAAGGGTCGACATACACCGCCAACATTAACCCATACTTTAACAAGCCATTCTTTTGGCAATTTTCATTCATTTATATACCAAAGAACCTCCCCATCAAGTCAAAATCCTACATTGGAATTATTTGTTCCAACATTAGATCCTCTCTAATCACCATATGAATCTTCTCCACTCTTAACTTTACACCATTCCTCATTGTATTAATAGACATACCATATTTCCCATGTACTTCAACAAAACCTATCATACTCAAAGAACTTGACAAAACCTCCTCTCTTCTCGAACCTATAACACCAAGCATACTAGGAGGCATTAGGTATCCATTCCCTAAAACTGTCACCTCCAAATTGAAAACAATAAGGGTACTATTAGAAGGTTTGGAAAACTCACTACATAGGCCTCTTTTGGACATTACTTACTGTTATCATCCAAAATGACACTTCTATGTCTGAGTGTCGACATTCCTCATGTTGGTACACAAAATGACAATTTGGATTGAAGTAACCTAAACACTATAGATGGGCATGGCCTTTGATGCATTTTCCTCAAACTAGCTTTGTATATTTTTGTTATGGATTTTGGGTTGCATACGTGACTATGTGCAATGCAACTCGCATGTCATACGCGAGTATTTGTATTGCAACTCGTGTATACTTGTATACGTGAGTTCCCTTTGAGCAACCCATGTATCATACGCGAGTTGCCTATATTAATACCCGTGTATACCCTAATTCGACATTAAAAAATATAATTGAGATTAGATGAGATTAGTTGGGGCCTAATCCATAACTATCCCAACCATCTCAACCATCCCAACCTTCAAAACCACTCTATTTCCCAAAGTATAAATAGAGGCCTTGGGGTGGGGGCTAATGAATCAATTTTGGAGAGCAAAGTTATGTTGGTGGTATATCTTCAGAGTCTTGGAGCAGCAAAAATCAGAGTCCTTTGGCTGCAGAGGAGTCCTTGTGTCAGAAGTTGGTTTGTATTCTTATCTTGTTCACCACTTGTTAATAAAGAGAATTCTTCTTCCAATCTTGTGTTGAGTTTATTTCATGTATACTGTTTTAATGAATATGTGTGATTATGTTATATATATGCTTCTCATCTAACCTATAATATACATATGCATGAGATATTACTTGAAATATTTTCTCTTTGCAGGTGGAGAATTACATCCCTAGAATCTTTGGAGAGAAGTGGAACGAGAGAATATCAAGCTTGGATCAACCGTCGTTAATCGGGTAAGTCGAGATTTTCTTCCTATTCTCTTTCCATTCCCTATAAAAGCTGATTGTTTGCAAGTTAGTAGTAAGTTGGTAACCCCAGAACCTAGGTTACAAGGGTGCTTTATCCTGAACAACAAAACTGGCGACTTTGCTAGGGAGCCCAGCCTGCTATGGGTTTATCCTGTAGGTTCCTGACAAGTATTTTCTCTGATTCTGAGTGTGGTTTCTTTATTCTGCCTTTGATTTGCATTATAGTATGTCCAGAGACCTTTTTATATTTTTTCTTTTAAAATATTTTTGTTGCATACGCAGGTTGTTGTTATACACAGTCGCGTATAGCAACTTATATACGTGGGTTGCTCTATAAGACAATCGTGTATGGTACGCGAGTTGCTCTACAAGACAGTCACGTATATCCTGTAGCAGCATAAAAATTTTGGTAGGTTTTGCTTGTCCTTGTCTTGGCTGAATTTTTGTCTGCTTAGGGGTCTTCTGTTGTTGGCATAATCCTGTAAGTCCAAAGTCCTGTATGCCATACTTGTTGCTTGTTTTTAAGCCTTTGAATTTTCTTTGTTTGAATCTTCTAGTGACTTGAAGTTGGTCTTCCCGCTTGTCCTATGAATTCAGTGGTGTGTATCTGAGTTAGTGATCAGGGCTTTAGATGCCTTATTCTCTGTATTGCTTTGTGTAGTATTAGTTAGCCACTTGTTCTTTAGTAAATCTAGTGGATTTTGTTCATTAGTTTTCCAAGTTAGGGTTTTTACCAAGTTTCTCTCCTGTTTGGTTGAAGTTTGGTCATTATAGGTCCTCTATACTTCATTTTTCTTTTGATGTGTTGTAATCATTCAAACTTGCTCAAAATTTGCATTTAGATGCATAGTAGTTTTTGAAAATTTTGAAAAAGTGAAAGAAAAACATTCAATGCTTTTGCATATAGTTGCACTTAGTACTTTTATTTTCAATATTTTCAAATAAAATTTCAAAAATTATAAAAGTCTTAGTTTTTTCGATGCTCAGTTCTAATTTCATTAGCTTACATTTACAAAAATAAAAGATTTTTTGGTTTAAGTAGTTGTATTTTGCTGTGGAAGTTGTTTATACATCATTTTAACTTTTCTTATCGATTCTATAACATCACATTCCTTCACGCCACTTACCTTCTGACTAAGAACAACCTTTAAAATAAACAGTATAATTTAAAATATACTAGTAAGTTTTATTTTATAGGGTCATACACCAACTAGCTTAGGGTAGACTTGTGGGATAAGGATTTTAAACTCCCCACGAGTGCTTAAATTCAGACGTAATTGGCCAATCAATAAGTAAACCCTTTCCTATGTTGGTTGTATCTGGGAAGCTCTTCTCAAACGTGATTTAAGCACGAGGCCGCATGGAGGCTTGGACTGAGGAGATAACCCTTTGATTCCTTGTCAAAGCGTAGACCAAGGTTTCTGTGCATCTGGGGATTCTGTCCTAGACAGAGTTTCAGGATTTGCTACCCTGCCCATGTGTATGAACCAAGCTTGTGACTGTTTCCCCATACTGTCAATATAGTTAAGGTAGCCTATAGTCTCTCAGACATCTAGGGTTCATACACAGGTACACCGAAAGGCTATTTCTGGTTGACCTTGGATAGGCTTGGAAGGTAACCCTTGTAGAAAGTGTGGGAGGGCGGTGGGTGATTCCTCCGCTTGTGACTAAGAACATCTTCAAGGACGCCAAGTAACTGTCTCTCAACTTTCTTCCGGAAAGCACACTTATACCCCTTGTGATTGTTGAAAGACTTTAGGAAATTTTGTAGTGATTTCTCTATGGTTTGTTTGTGTTTAGCCAACCTTAGGGTGTGAAGAGTCAAATTTTCAATCGTGGAGGACCAACCTTTCATAAGGTCAATAAGGTTACAAAAACTTCCCCCACTTACTACAGTGGATCCTCCACCACCCCCTCAAAGGCGGAGATTAGACATAGACGGTTCTTTCGAACCGGTAGGAATTAGTGAAGTTTCAGGTGAACCAAAACTTAGGACAAACTAGGTCGATACAACCTTAGTAGAGATAGAAGACTTGCAGGCTGACGAGTTTGTGATAAAATTTAATTCACCTCTTACTTACCTAAACGATCCAGTGATTGTCCAGGTTCATCCTTTCAATTCACCTGTGGTTGGTGTTCCTGTGGGCAGACTAATGTCTAGTGCAGGAGAAAGTTCTTATACCTCCATCTTAGTCACTCCGGCTTAAGGGGTACCACCCCCTCTGGTGGGTGCCCCTAAAGCAAACATACCTACTACTCCTTTAACTCCAGCTAGTCCGGTGGTTCGACCACCAGCTTCAACAAATGTAGTAGACACTTCTGGTGGGGTGGTCACTAGGATCCCTAGTGTACCTCTTGTTTCAACTTCTTTTGCACACACTTCCCAGAGTGGTCTAGTGGGGTCCTCTTTATTTGTCCATGGTTTTCCTTGGAATGGGGGGCACATTCCCCCATCCACTCCATATGTAGGTCCCACACCTACCTATGTAGGGGTGTAGTTTGGAAACACTAAACCTTATGGTCAAGGTTTTCAAACGCCAGTTTCGGCTCCTTTCATGAGCTCTCCTTTCTTGCTTTTTAGCGGAGGGATACCTACTCCTATTTTCCAAACTCCAGTTTCATCTGGAGCAGCTCAAACCACATACATTGCACTACATATGAACAATCAACTGGCTTATGGGTGGAATCCTTTCCAAAGTGGTCCGACTACCTCACAACCGGTAGCTGGGGGAAACCCCACATTTACTTTTGGGAACCAGGGGGCAAGTCCTTCTACTTCCCAAGCTCATACTTTCCAGGCTTCGGTCAGACCCAAACTTCCATTCCTGGCAACTTTGAACTTTCCATACTTGGCCAAGTTAATGAATGCCTGGTGAAACATGATGCCACCTGGCCACCTGTCCCTACTAAACTGCCCTTGGATATTCCAAAATTTGAAGGCAAAGTTGGTGAAGACCCATGGGCTCCTATCACCACTTTTCACTTGTGGTGCTCTTCCAACTCACTAAATGATGACACCATTCGGTTGAGGCTGTTCCAAAGACCTCTTACTAGTGTCGCAGCAAAGTGGTACATTGAAATTCCCTCTGCTGTGTTTGATAGTTTTTGGGACTTAGTTGACGTGTTCCTTAACCATTTCCAGCTTCCTGTCTGATACGACCCCGGCACAAATTTATCGTCCACTTTTCGGCAGGAAAAAGCCACTCACATTTCGGATCATATCCAAGAGTGGCGAAGGTGGAAATGGCTCATTAAGGCCACTATCCCTCCTGAGTTTTTATTAGAATGGTTCCTTAAATCCTTATTGCCATATATATCTAAGGATGTATCCACTTCGGGAATAACTAACGAGGAATAGGCTATCCTTAGGGCCCAACAGTTAGATTTGATATATTCTCAGTTTGAGATTCTATATGAAATCATCATGATGCACCAAGACCAACCCATAGTGTCAAAAAACCTAAGCCTAGACCCCATTCCGATGGTGTGGTTGGTTCATTGAAATCTCCCACTATAGATTCTTTGGCTAAACAACTCCATGAGTTGTCTGTCAAACAGTCTACGGCGAAGGCATCAAAGGTTGCCCCCTCACCCCATAATGCAAATTGTTTTGCACAATCCTCCCAAAAGGGAAATCAACAGCCTGATGTGAAAAAGAAAAAGGGGAAGAAAGGTGAGGGAAACCAAAACAAGCCAAAACCGAAAAACAATGGTGATGGGGGCAAGAAAGAGAAGAAGAAGGTGAAATTTGCATGTAAGTTGTGCTAGGAATATCACATGACCCATCAATGTCCCCTTATTGACCAAGCTTAGAAGCTGCTAAAAGGCCAATAATCGGCTGTCCTGAAGGATCATTTTCCCCAAGGACAGAATTCATCTTCAGCTTCAAATGTAGCAGGGGGCACTCCAAATGCTCCTGACCCAAATTATATCAACATGGTTCGATCCTAGACTTTACTCCAAACTAGGAACAATAACTATGAGACTGAGGCTCAAGAGAAGGGTAAGTCTATAGGTGAAACTTCTAACCCTCTCACAATTGAAAAACCTGCTGAAACTATGCCCAAGATACCAAAGGGTGTCTTTAAGAAAACTTTGCACAATCATAATCCTAGAATTGCAACCAACTACTCTGTAGTTGATGATTTAGCCCAGACCCCTTATGCGATGTTGGCTTTAGAGGTGTTACATATTTGTCCTGCCCAGCGAGATGCACTCTTATATCCTTAGGTAGTATGGATTCATCGAGCCTCATGGCGAAGTTTAATTTCTCTGATGTCAAAATTCACCTACCTTATCATGTGGCCTTATCGATAGATGTCATCCATGGTGGGAAAACCATTGGAAGGGTAGTTTTCGATGAGGGTGCTTCCACATGTGTCATGTCCTTGTCTTGTTGGAAAGCTCTTGGATCTCCAGAGCTAGTTCCATTGAACACCCTACTTACTGCTTTCGATGGAAGGTCATTTCGTCCACATGGTATCCTACCAGCTTTCAAAATAAAGTTGGTAGGGAAGGCAGTGTCTGTTGAGGTAGAGGTTATTGATGCACCTTTGGATTATAACTTTCTCCTAGGGAGAAGTTGGACTTATGCCATGTCCACTATTGCATCGGTCGTACTTCAAGTAGTAGTGTTTCTGCACGAAGGGAAGTTGGTTACTGTAGACCAACTCAGTTTTACTCGAAAAGGCCATATGAAAACTAACAAGTCCATCATGCCATTAGTTGATCAAGTTAAACCTGCTTCAGAGAGCTTAGGGGATGGAATGTATTCATCATTGATGGGCACATTTGATTTTTAAGCTCCAATTAATTATTTAGGTTCTACTAGTGTAGGGAAGTCTATTGCAACGGTTGTTGATAGAACAGATCCTTGAGTTGTTCCTTCCCACCATGAACCTAAAGTGCCCTTATCAACAACAGAAATAGCTTATCAAGCTATCATTCATACCACTGTTGATCCCATTCCGATCCCTCTCATAGTCTCAGAGGAGCCGAAAGAAGTCTATTTGCCTGCTTGGGCAGAGAACTCTTTGCATACTAGAGATTGCTTAGATATGGTTTTACCTTCTGACAAAGCCATTCTGGAAGCTATGTGCGGACGAGATAAGATCTACGAAGATCTTCACCATCGATCCTATTTTCTTCCAGAATTAAGCAAGATTGAGAACCAAGAGTTCCATATGAGACTGGCAGGTGATGTTGATACACCCATTAATCCCTTACCTAGGGAAGGAATATTTGCTAAGGGGAATATGGAAAACATTTCTGCGACTATTACTATCCACATCTCTACAAACCCAAACGTTGTGGAAAATGTACACATCAGTGCAAACTGCTCTCCGGAGGAGATTGTGATCTATACAACATCGTTTAAGAAATTCCACGATGTGTTTGCCTGGTCATATGAGGAGATTCTAGGCATAGATCCATCAATAGTCGAGCATGAAATTCGAACATATCCTGATGCCAAACTCGTTCGACAAAAACTTAGACCTGTCAATCCCCGTAAAACAGCAGTTGTTAAAGATGAAGTTGAAAAACTATTGAAAGCTGGTTTTATTTACCCGATAGCTTTGATAAAATGGGTATCCAACCCCGTTCCTGTTGAAAAAAATCAAGGGACAATACACGTTTGTACTAAATTTCATGATCTAAACAAAACCTATCCTAAGAATAACTACCCCACACCATTCATAGATCAAATCATTGATGCTTGTGCGGGAAGTGAAGTCTTTTTGTTTATGGATGGTTTCTCCGAGTATAATCAAATTCAAATTAAACCAGAAGACCAACATAAAACATCTTTCATCTGTCCTTGGGGTACATTTGCGTACAAGAAAATGCCTTTTGGATTGAAAAATGTAGGGGCTACCTTTCAGCGAGCAATGAATTTTGTCTTTCATGAAATTAAATCTATTGTCGAACCCTACATTGATGATCTTCCAGCACATTCTCATAAGAGGATCAATCACCCAGATCACTTGTGTTTAATCTTTGAATGATGCAGATACTACAAAATTCGCTTGAATCCCCACAAATGTATTTTCTGTATCGAGTTAGGGAGACTGCTCGATTTCATTGTTTCTAACAAAGGTATTCAGGTGGATCATTTGAAAGTTGAGGCCATAGTAAATGTGCCTCCTCGTTCCATCAGGCAGCTTCAAAGCCTGCAAGGGAAGTCCAATTTTCTTCGACGTTTTATCATAAATTATGACAATATCACCAAAGGTTTCATGCACCTGTTGAATCAGGACACCTCATTTATATGGGATGAAATCGCACAACTTGCATTCCAGGCATTAAAGAAAGCTCTGTTTTCAACACCATTACTGCGCCCGCCAGCTTACTCTCGTGATTTTTTATTGTATCTAGCCACATCCGAGTCGACCATAGGGGTAGTACTAGTCCATAAGGATGATAAGCTCCAAGAGCATGTCATCTACTATCTTAGCCATGTTTTACCTAGCCCTGAACTTAGGTATTCCCACATCAAGAAGTTGGCATTAGCATTTGTGTATGTTGTTCAGAGGTTGCGTCACTACATCTTACTAAGGACCACGGCGGTATCTTACTAAGGACCACGATGGTAGTGGCGGATGTTAATCATTTCCAATATGTTTTGTCCCGATGGATAGTTGGAGGCAAATTCAACAAATGGATATTCATTCTCCAAGAGTTTTACTTAGATTTCCAATCCGCCAAATCCAAAAAATCCTTAGTTTTTGCTGAGCTCATTGCAGAATTTTCGGTTGAGGAAGATGTAGCCATTGAAGAAAACTCATTCCTAGATGAGCACATTTTTTTGATTTCCACCTCTGACCCTTGGTATGGAGATATACTTGTCTATCTCCAAAATTTGAAGTGCCCTAAAGCCTTTTCACGAGAAGAACGACGCAAACTATGCTTACATGCAAAAAACTACCTCATTATTGGAGATACTTTATATTGTAGAGGGGTAGATTCTGTTTTGTGATGATGTATTACCCACGAAGAAGCCGAGACTGTCCTAAATGATGCCCATAGTGGAGCATGTGGAGGTCATTTATCTGGGTTAGCAACAGCCGAGAATATCTTACGTGCCAGTTATTTTTTGCCCACAATCTTTAAAGATTGTGTGGAAGCCATGAAGCGTTGTCATTCTTGTCAGCTTTACACCAGAAAGATGCGGTCGCATCCTGCTCCGTTATTTCCCGTCATCTCATGGGGCCCCCTCATGAAGTGGGGGATAGATTACGTGACGTGCAACCCAGTCTCAGCTGGGGGGCACAAACACATCATTGTCACTGTAGATTACTTCACAAAGTGGGAAAAGACAATGCCCACCTATAAAGCTGATGGGGAAACTGCAACTTTTTTTGTTTTCAACCAAATTATCGCACGGTTCGGTATTCCTAAAGAGATTGTCACTGACCATGGAAGTCACTTCCAAAATATTATGATGACTGAATTGACCACTATGCTAGGGTTTAAACAAGAACATTCGTCTTCTTTCTACCCTCAAGAAAATGGTCAAGTCAAGGTTGTAAATAAAACCTTGAAGACTATTCGCAAGTGCACTATTAATGCAGCCCGTTCCAATTGGCACATCATGTTGTATCCTGCACTTTGGGATTATCGGACCAATGTGAAAACTGCCACAGGGTTTTCTCCTTTTTAACTCGTTCATGGAGTGGAAGCAGTAACCCCAATTGAATACAAAATATCATCTTTAAATATTTCTATTCATGTGCTACCTAATACAACTGAGCTGGAAGAATGATTGTTACACTTAGAACATCTATATAAACAGCGTAGAGATGAAATGACAGCAAATGAAGCTCATAAAAATAGGTTCAAAAATCAGTACGATAAATCGGTCAAACCTAGGATTTTTTCTGAAGGGGAGCTTGTCTTGCTTTGGGATCAAGACAAAGAACCCCTATGGGTAGGGAAATTCAGGTCTATGTGGTTAAGACCTTATGTCGTGTCAAATTTTTTGAAGAAATGTATGTATGAATTAACTAATTTCGAGGGAAATAAGATGCCTGAGCCTAGAAATGGGCTCTACCTCAAAATTACTATGCTTAGGGTTAGCACTTTTTTGTATTTTTATTGTATGTAACTTTATGTAAAATAGTTCACTGGTTTGTGTTCTTATATCATCTGTTGGTTGTTACAGATGTCTTCCGAGTGGTTCGTAGGTTTTGCTAGTCGCCACACTTGTAATCTAGCTTCAGCCGCATGGGTTATTTACTCACCCTCGGGACAGCTGCCTTTGAAGGCGCTTGTCTAGGTCCTGCTACCAATAATGTGGTTGAGTGCAGGGTCGTCATTGAGCTTTTATGGGATGCCTTGTCACAAGGAATTATCCAGCTGGAAGTCAGGCTTGACTCTCAACTGGTAGTTTCCCAGCTCAATCGAGCTTATCAAGTATGAAACCCTATTCTACTACGCCAGTTTATTCAAGTTAGGTTATTGGAAAGAAATTTTGATTTTATTACATTTAATCATATTCCAAGAAATCAAAATTCATTAACTGATGCATATGCGAATTATATCTTGNAAAATATGGATCGCAGTCCATAAAAGTGCTCATAAGTCTAAGCTTGACCACCCTAGTCATCTTGACCACCCTGGTCATCCTGACTACCCTGTGCATCTTGGTCATCCTGGTCTTAGGCTTCTTCAGCCTCTTCGGCTGTAGCAGCCTCAACAGCCTCTATGTAAACAAGAATCGCTTTGGATACCCTTCTCATAAGGCATATCCAGACAGGTGGGATACCAACCACTTACTCATGCATAACGATAGGGATCTGCTCAATACGCAAAGTAGGTACTCTTTGGGTAAGCTTGGCCAACTTCCCCTCAAGAACCCTAATTAGACCGTGATCCTCTCCTATCACTAGTCGCACATACATACGAGGATGCCCAACAGGGAGAACTGGTCCAATGTCTACATTTTTAAACAGTTAAAGGATTAAAACTCTTATACATATGTATATATCTTTATGACTAAAATTCATAAAAACTTAAAAAACCAAAATACCTGACGCTCCCCGTGCTCCTCCAGGAGGGAGGACAAGGTCATTGTCACCCCGAAAATCCAACCCAGCATATGGAAACTGCTCCAGTGTTGGTAGCTGCCGCTTCCACCATAGGTAGAAGTAATCATCATACACACTCTGAACCGATCCACCACCACCTTGGCAGAGGAATATTTCTCCCCATTTACTCATCCTAGGCTGACGAGGAGAGGAAACCGGTAGAGGTACTACAAGACTAAGACTGGGCACTCTCTCAAAGAAAAAGGCCACCAATATGCTAGAATAACCAAAGTTTTTCCATCGGCCTCTCTTGCAATCATAGAGTTGTTTCTTCATTATAGGGATAACTCCCAAGCACCAGTCATATAAATCTCCCTGTTGACATTCCACCACAATTCTCATCTGGTTTCGAGTTGCAATATGAAGTGATGGTGATCGTGCAACCCTCACTACCGTGCTTACCAACACTTGTAATGGAAAGCTGCGAATATGAACAATAGGGAGGAAAGTACCCCTTTTCTGGGTACCAGGCACGCAGTAAGTATCAATATAGTTCTTAACACTTAGAAGGTCACCAACCCTACCAGTGCCTTCCAAGTTTATCGGAGCTCCCCGTCGTGACAAACTGAATATGAAATAGATGTCTTCCAGTGTAATCTCTAGAATATCACCTTGCAAGTCAAATGCACCTAGATCATGATCCTAGTAGTTTATCAAAAAATCCAGTAAGCAGACATTCGATCGCATAGGTGAGGTACAAAAGAATTTAAGCAACCCACTTTGCCGCAAGGCATGCACTGTGAGGGAACTTCGAAGAGAATCTTGGTCCATGTCTTCATGCTCCATTTCCCTCCACTCCAGCACCATGTTTCAGCCTGTTAACAAGACCATTTTCAAACATTAAATACATGAGCAAACTTTTGATTTTGGCCCTACATAGCATTTGTATACATTGCGCAGCATACGCGACTATCCTTTGGACATGTCGTGTATCATACGCGAGTTGCTTTCAAGCAAGCCGCATATAATACGCGTATACACCACTGTTTACATAGCATACCCGCGTATACAGCGTAATTGCTTTTAGTTTGGTTGAAAACATCAATTTTTTCATAAAATCAAAAATTTTCTTGGATGAAATGAAAGAGCACGGAGAGTAGATTTACCTGGCACTTGCGGTTTGGAAATTCTTCCAACGGTTTGACCACAACGAGCAATTGAAAGTAGAGGTAAAACCTGTCTAAATTGGGTAAAAATGCCAATTGGTGAATTTGATTTCTATTTTTGCACTATTTATAGAAATTATTTCAAAAGTGGGTTTTTTAACCTATAGTTTGTAATTTTTATTAAAATCAAACTAATGCCATATTATTTTTTACCTATTGAAACAGGTCCAAGGTTATTCAAAGTTCTCTTCAAATCATATAGGGTAGGATTTTGACCATTTATATGCATTTTTGCATATATATTTAATCCGCTTTACCCCTAGGACTACTACTTTGACCATGGACTATGGTATTCAACCATTAGTACCTTGTCTATATCATTTTTCTTCTGTGGATAGGGATTTCCTAACATGAGTACCCTAGCTTAGTACACATTTATTGTCTTTTGGTGCTCATGCCGCATTTGTCATAGGTTTTGGGGAGCCTTCTTAGATATTTTTCATGCTAAATTGAACCTCATTTTTTGTTTCTTTTTACAAGCTATCCCCTTTATAAGGCTCCCCACCTTTATGGAGTTTCTTTAGGCCCAGGTATAACTTTTCAAAATAGACTTGACTACCGAGTAAACTTGTTAATTCAGGCTCATTAAGAATATGTGAATGGGCACCCACATTGGTAGTAGGTTATCTCTTTCTCGAACCATATGGAATAATACGAGAAATGATCACTCTCTTTTCTGCGGAATTGAGAAGAGTATTCTCAGGCATAGGTTTATCACTTTTCTGGACTTGAGGAACTAAACTTACGGAAAAGGACTACCCGATATGAGCTTAGTTTTCTTGTTTTCGTGCTCTGGACCTAAACATGAAAAAGATTCTGAGTGTACTTTATGTCTTTGTCATGCTCGTTAAACAACAAGAACAAAACATCGAGTTTACTGTTGTAATCCCCATTTCTCGTACTCAAATGGATCTTTCTTAGTGATCTTGCTTTCGTTTACACTCGCAAAACTCAAGCTATATGCTGCTTTTGAAGGAGCGTTGGGTAGGTGGCAATTTAACCTTTTTCGGACCTCCTTGACTAAGTACGAAAAAGGTTCACCTTTTCTTCTTCGGAAGTTAAGAGAGTTCTTCTAAGATATGTTTTATACTTTTTCAATTTCAGGAGACTAAATTGGACGAAAAAACAACCCCCTGAAGTTTTCTTTAGCGTTTTCAGACTCTCTAAATATGAAAACACCAAGCAAGCATGTACTATTCTGGGCTCGTAAAATTCACGAATAAGTGACATTATCAAGCATATTAATTCTTCTTTTTAATCTTGTCAAAAATGAAGAGAGAGCCACGTTGACTTTCCTGGATTCGTTAAAATTTAATAGGAAAGGTAAGGAATAATTTTCCTCTTTGGGTTCCAGTTGGTGGCAGCATGCCCTCCTTGAACATAGCACTCTCTGAACTTTTCGATACTCATGTCGCAGTATACACTTTAATTTCAGCTATCACTTTGAGTTTCTTACTCTTCCACTTGTCATCTATGCCTCGGGAATCTAATCATGTCTCCTACATGATAGATAAGTCTAGTTGTTCTATATGCAAAGTTAAAAAGTTGCCTTGGGTCATCTTTGTGTCGTGCTCATTGTTCAAGGATCTATCCCTATTTCTGTTTTTATTCTGATTCCATCATTATCCTATCTGCTATCACTTGTGTCTACCTTCCTTTATCTAGTTCCTAGTCACTCTTGTGATCCATTGAAGGATCTATTTCCTTTCTCGTCACAACATGGTTTCTCATCAGCATTTCCTGAAGACAAATACCTAGATTTTTTACGATGGTACCCTAGGATTCACTTTCATCATTGATGGATTCCTTTGCTTCAGTTGTCAATTGTCGCCTATTGATTGACAATCTGTTGAATCATTTCCATGTTCGACTTCAATACATCTATTCACATGGCCTAGATTATACTGGTTCCTTTGGATTTTGACGAAGACCTTAGGTTTACATCTATAACCTAAGTTGTGCAAGATTGTGTTGTATTCACTCACACAAGTTCCAGATCTTTGAAGACTCATCATGATTGTTTATTGTGGCTTTGATCCACCTTTGTAATATACGTGGTCTAACACCTGTATCATATGATGTACTCAAATATTGTAAAGGAGCTAGTGTTCCAGTATATTGAACATGGCATTCTCAGATATGATTTTGTATATGACATTTGATATGTATTTGTTTCAGGTACTTTTTTTGCTTCCTTGGACTTCTGGGTTCTCTAAAATAATGATTATAATGTATTTCGTCCATCGCTTCTCTCTGACCTCACACATTAGGGGGCATCTGTTATCAACCAAAATGGCACTTCTCCGTCCGAGTGTCAACATTCCTCATGTTTGTACACAAAAGGACAATTTGGATTGAAGTGGCCTAAACATTATAGATGGGCATGACCTTTAATGCATTTTCCTCAGACTAGATTTGTATATTTTTATTATGGATTTTGGGTTGCATACACAACTATGTGCATTGCAACTTGCGTGTCATACGTGAGTATTTGCATTGCAACCCGCGTATACTTGTGTATGTGAGTTCCCTTTGAGAAACCCATGTATCATACGCGAGTTGCCTATATTAATACCTGCGTATACCCTAATTCGACAATAAAAAAATATAATTGATATTATATGAGATTAGTTGGGGCCTAATCCATAACTATCCCAACCATCCCAACTTTCGAAACCACTCTATTTCCCAAAATATAAATAGAAGCCTTGGGGTGGGGGCTAATGAATCAATTTTGGAGAGAAAAGTTATGCTAGTGGTATATTTTCAGAGTCTTGGAGTAGCAAAACTCAGAGTCCTTTGGTTGCAAAGGATTCCTTGTGTCAGAAGTTGGTTTGTACTCTTATCTCGTTCACTAGTTGTTAATAAAGAGAATTCTTCTTCCAATCTTGTGTTGAGTTTATTTCATGTATATTGTCTTAATGAATATGTGTGATTATGTTATATATATACTTCTCATCTAACCTCTAATATACATATGCATTAGATATTACTTGAAGGATTTGCTTTTTGCAGGTGGAGAATTACATCCCTAGAAGCTTTGGAGAGAAATGGAACGAGAGAAGATCAAGCTTGGATCAACCGTCGTCAATCAGGTAAATCGAGATTTTTTTTCCTATTCTCTTTCCATTCCCTATAAAAGTTAATTGTCTGCAAGTTAGTAGTAAGTTGGTAACCCCAGACCCTAGGTTACAAGGGTGTTTTATCCTGAACAACACTTACCATCTTGAAAAAGCCAATGGAAAACAACTTCAATTTTCAAAATTTTCTATTAAAGATAGAAAGTGAACCTTTTCCTTTTGTCTATCCCTAGCACTTTGTTCATGGGAACCAAAAATAGAACCCTAGATCATGTCCTAGCTTGACATCCTCCATCTCCTAAATCTGAAGAGTTACCAGCAACCCTATATAGATTAATACTTATAAGAAGAACATAAGAACACATGCACATATATATATATTAATGACATCTTATGAATATTTAATTTTCAAAAAGTAAAACTATTAACTAGAAAATTTCTTTCAAATTGCATTGTTTTCAAATTCAAACACAAATACAAAACATTTAACTTTGGTTATAAGGGTTAGAATCACCTCCCAAATATAGGTCATTTACTTCTCATATTGACAAAAAAATTTACTCCATATTTCACAATTTAAATATGACATACTTCAACATCAACCTCATTCTTCTCAAAAAAAACATGAAAACAAATCCTCACATGTAAAAAAAATATAACAACAAATACTCCTAATTATTTCAAATAATAAAACAAAGTGATATTGAAATATTAAAAGTCCATATTAAAAATTGTAGAACATTTAATTAAGAAAAAAACAAAAATGTTGTTGCATATGTTTCAAAGAAATAATGTCACAAATGAAAACAATACAACTCGTGAAAGTCCTTTTTTTAAATGAATACAAGATGACAAAGAAAACTATACATATTTCATTATTTAAATATGACATTCTTCAACATCAACCTCACTCTTGGAAAAAGCATGAAAGCAAAACCTCACATGTAAAAATAAAATATGACAACAAATACGCGTAGCTATTTCAAATTGTAATACAAAGTGATGTTGAAATATTAAAAATCCATATAAAAAATTGTAGAACATCTCATAAGGAAAAAAATACAAAATATTGTATGACAACAAATAAGCTTAGCTATTCCAAATAATAATACAAAGTGATGTTGAAATATTAAAAGTCCATGTGAAAAATTGTAGAACATTTCACAAGCAAGAAAACAAAAATATTGTAGAACATCTCACAAGGAAAGAGACAAAGATGTCATTAGATATATTTTAAGAAAATAATGTCAAAGAAGAAGGCAATACCACTAAGTTTTTTATTAAAATGAAGGTGACACACCCTAAAACCACTAGTAAGGACCCTTATTTGTTCAATGGAAGTTCTAATAGTAAAAGAAACCAATTGCTTCTAAAGCAATATTATTTTAAAAAAGATTATAATATAATTTATAGTTTTTATTTCATATTAAGAATAAATTATTTATTTTTTAGATTTAGATTTCATAATCAAATATAAATAATATTTTTTTGTCAACCTAAAAAATATTATAACAATAAAACATACTATAAATTTATGATATTTATATATAAATATGGTTACCATTTTATGTATTTTTTAATCTAAAATTAAATTTATTTAAATAAAAATATATATCCAAAAACATTAATATTATTTTATATTTAATAAATTTAAAATTAAATTAAAATTAGTTTTATTAAAAAAATTATGTATCTTTAAATATATTTATAATAATAATAAAAAAATATAACTCAAAATTTTGATATTATTTTTATTTAATAAATTTAAAATCAAAATAAAACTGAATTCACTAGAAAGAATTTAGATATATTTTATAACTTTAAACTTACTTTCCATTACAATTACACCAAAATGAAGAATTAGAAAAAAAAACACAGCAACCAATAAAATATTATATAAAATTTTAACTTACACATTGAAACTTTAAAATAAATGGATAAATAAAATAATACATATAGTAAAATTCTCTTATTTATTTGTTTCAAATATATTTAATTTAAAAATTATTATTATTTATTATCTCAATATTATTTAAAAATTTAATTATATTATTATTTACAACCATTTAACTAATTTTAAAAATAATTTTTATTTTTACTCAATTTAATAATATGTTTTCAATTTTAATATTATTTTCAATTTTAGAACACAATTTTATAAAAAAAAAAAACATTTTACATCTCAAAATTCTTTATTAATTCTATATATCATTTATTCATAACCCATTTTAATTTTTTCTATATATCTATAAACAAATCACATTTAAAAATCAGTACTTAACTATTTAGAAAAATATCAATCATCCAAAAACCCATTTTAATGAAATAAAAAAGTACTTATCAACCCTTTTAAATGAAATTAATACTTATCAACTCATTTTAATGAAATGAAATTTGTACTAATCAAATTTTAAGATGTGTACTTCTCAAATTTAAGAAAATATCATATACTTCTCAAATTTAAGAAAATATCATAAAAGTGAAATTTGTAATTATCACATTTAAAGATATTTACTTTCACATTTAAAAATATATCATAAAAGATTATGTCTCGTGTTGAAGGATACTTTCAATTTTAAGACTATTATACCCACCCATTTGGCAAAGAGAAATGCTAACTAAACTCTGACTAATACCCAACTTTTAACGCCCCAAACGCTGTTCAAGTAATCCCAAATTTGAACCTCTATATGACCAAAAACTTTAATACTGGTCCCAAATTTTAACCTACGCATGAACAAAAACTTTAATATTAATCCCAAATTTTCAACGCTCCTGCTAGGATATAGCCTCGAATTTTCTAGTGGTAAGTCCAGGTCAGTCGCCGAGCTTGGAGATGTTGCTCAGTTTGGCTTTATAACAACCTCGCTGATAACCTTCTCGCAGGCTGACTAATTGAACTAAAATTGAATGATCATGATTCTTACCATAGTTCAATTTAAAATTGGATAACATTCCACAGTCTAAAATATGTTTATCTTCAAACAGCCTTGTAACAAAATACAATCCATATGGAGGAGTACAAGTATTTACTAGAAAATGGAGAAAAAGCAACACAACCCAATTAAACTAAACTAAATGTTTAGAAGTTAAACTCAACAAACTATAACATCTATAACATAAATTGAGAGGAATCAACTAACCTAAATGGAGACAACCCAATTAAACTAAACTAAATGTCCAGAAGTAAAACCTAACAAACTATAACATAAATTTCATAAAGTTGTTTGAAACAATTTCATTAATGGTTCAGATTAGGGCAGCAACAAGTGGATGGTGAACATTGATAAAAATAGCTAGCCACTTAATTTTGTAAAGATGAATAAGTATTAAACAAACAAACATTAAACTAATTACCAAATCTTTCTAAATATTTATTTAAAATACAACATAAATATTGAAGTAAGAAAAAAAACATAAAATAAATATTATTTAATAATCAAATAACAAAAACTAATAAGAATTAAGAAACTTTAATAAATTATAAATTTATAAATAATTAAATAATGTTTATTCTTAACTGAAACTTATTTAAATCTTAATTAAGATGCATTTAAGCATAACAAAATATGATCACCATGAATTGAATCTTCAGTGTCCACTTGTTACACTCAGTTAATCTTGTTGATCCACTTAGCTTAAAAAAGTCCAAAATATAAGATAATATCTAAACAACTATGGGTGTACCTAAGTGTAAACAAAAACACAAAAACTGATAAGTATAAAACTTATAGTAAATTATAGATTTATAAATAATTAAATAGTGAATTCTTAACTGAAACTTATTTAAACATTAATTAAGATGTATTTAAGCATAACAAGATATGAACATTAATAAATAAATCTTCACTTTACACTTGTTAAACTAAATTAATCTTGTTGATCAACTTAGTTTAAAAAAATCCAAAAAATAAGATAATATCTTAACACTTATGAGTGAACCTAAATGAAACAAACTTTCAAACAAATATAAAATCATGATAAAAAAAAATTTAGAGACCACCAGGCTGTGAAAATCTATGTATAATTAGTAAAACCAACCATCATCTAACAATAACGATCACTTAAACTACATATGTTCAATTTGCCAATCATGACATCCAAAATATACAGGGAAACATAATTATATACATGCCATTAAAAATAAAACTACATATGTTCAATTTGTCAATCATGCCATCCAAAGTATACAGAAACAGAATTATATACATGCCATTAAAAATAAAACTACATATGTTCAATTTGTCAAGCATGCCATCCAAAATTTACAGAGAAACAGAATTATATACATGCCATTAAAAATATAACTACATAGGTTCAATTTGTCAATCATGCCATCCAAAATATACAGAGAAACAGATTTATATACATGTCATTAAGAATAAACAGGATACGCAGTTTTTCCAGATCCGCCATTAACAAAATATGTGAAACTTAGATTACAGTGAACCTCCAAGAGAATTGTCTTTGTATTAAATGAGCCAAACACAAAACTGCTAACACCCACAAACCTAATTCCACCAAAACTACATATTGCTGATGCAAAGTGCATTTCTGACCCACTAAACACACACCCAAAAAGATCCCTAATTCATTCAACTCTGCCAGCAGACAAAGAAACAAGAAGATTCAGCTATCAGTTTCAAGAACCTGCCTACTTGAAAATGCTTGAATTACTCTGGGGAGGCTTGAGCTGGTTTTGAAAAAGTGCTTTGTTAATGTGAGGGATGACACCACCACCTGCAATTGTGCCCTTTATCAGCGTGTCTAGATCCTCATCTCCTCGAATAGAAAGCTGCAGATGCCTCGGTGTAATACGTTTCGCCTTGAGATCTTTGCTGGCATTCCCTGCCAATTCCAATACCTCGGCACTCACATATTCCATAACTGCTGCCATGTACACAGCTGCAGTTGCTCCCACTCTGATACTTGCATGTACACGGGACTTCATCTCACGATGGATTCTACCAACTGGAAACTGTATAACCAATTTACCAGTCGTTAATATTCCATGCAAATTTAATCAAACATTTCATGAACTTCCAAGAAAAACCATTAAAAATAATCCCTAGAAATTCAATCGTTAATATTCCATGCAAATTCAATCAAACATTTCATGAACTTCCAAGAAAAACCATTAAAAATAATTCCTGCAAATTCAATGAAACATTTCATGAACTTTCAAAGAAAACACTTGACAATTGCACGAGCTGAACAATATCAGAAGAATTATAACGTATAACTGAGTGCTAAAGGTGCCTAAATTTTCTCCAACTCTTCCAAAAAATACAAACGAAAAAAACACCAGAAACCTAATTACAACCTGCAAGCCGGCGCGAAAAGATCTGGACACAGGTTTCTTCCTTATTCTCGTTTTACTTCTCTGGTTTCTATGTGCCCATTGGCCTGTCAATGACAATATGTTATTTCCGTCTTCAGCTGCTTCAAATTCTCCACCACTGTTCATCATTGCAACCTTAATCCGTTTCCTTCATCAGAAAAATTAATAGAGTTCAGAATTCGCTCGAGGATCTTCATGAGTAACTAAGGAGGCGTGAATTAATTAATGATGAAATGATGTGCATTAAATTTCATGAACCGACGGTGTACAAGCTGCGAAGTTGCCAACTTGGCATGGTAAGGGTTAATTCGTCAATTAATTAAAATAATGATAATAATCAGATCAAATACAGAATATTAAGTACAACCCTTGTCCTTCTTACCTCTCAAAATGTCGATGTTCCTTTCAAAAATTGTTTTTAATTGAACAATTAATTATTTTAAAATATTATTTGTAGCTGAATGCTTGGTAACTGCGTTTATTACTATTACCCTAGACATTTTTATCTAAATAGGTTTTTTTTTTAATATTTGTTTATTTTTAAAATTGGTTTCCCTCGTAAAACTCGATCCTCGTGTCATAATATGTCACAACTTCATTTAATGGGTGTACTAGTGTAGTAATGCGTAAGTGTTATCTTGTAAGGATTGATAGTGGAAATCAAATCTAAATCCAAGGATTTCTGGTTTTACAAACAAAAAAATCTTTTAAATCAAAAAACAAAAACTTCTTTTACATTATTGATTTAGTGTAATATTATCATATGTGCTATGTTTAATTTAGTATAATATTACCTTGTAGGTTATGTTTATTTATTTTTCAAATAAATAATTATGAATTGTATTAAAAAGTGTAAAGATATGTAGATAGGTTGTTGTTAGAAAGCGAAACTTTTGAAAAAAGAAAATTAAAATTGAATTAGTGTTTTGGGAAAAACCCCAAAAATTAGTTTATGGGTAATTTTTTTTTTTTTTTTTGCAGAACACAAACCTTTATCAAATGCATTTTTTAGGCCAGAAGAAACATTGATCAAGATCAAGATACCAAGAGCCAAAGCAATCAGTCATCTTTTATACATATGGTTGGAGGACAAAATATTACAAAAAACCAAGATATTTGTTATTAGAATTATCCAATAAAATGTAGACAATTGAGGAAAAGACCTTTTCTCCAATAGTTCATTCCAACATTCTAAAATTACAACACCATTTTTCTTTATTTGTCCATATTTCTAAAACAAGTGGTGAACTAAAACACCATAAAAGAACCTTCATTGACAAAAATCTATAGAGTTAATTACATGTTTTACCATTTTTTTTATTCTATATGTTGTCCATTATTTGCATATTGCAACTGTGCTAAGAAAAAAATAAGACTACCAAGCTTCCATAATGTATTGTAAAAACTACACTAAATTTCCACCACCGAAGAATAAATTAAGTTCATTCCTCTATGTAAATATTTGTTAAGATTAACCCATTTTTCATGTGTAATTCCAAATTCAATCTAATGTATATTCCTTATATTCCTTCCTCTACCTCAAAGATATGTTCTATGTGTTATCTATTAATGAATGCAACAAAACCACTTGGATAAGTCACCTATTTCATTGATTCCTTCAATCGCACTATTATAAAATAAAATAAATCTATGATTTTACATTTTGGAATACAAATACACTTCCTCTCCCTACTTATATTGTACAATTTCTTCACTCTAGGACTGAATTATTGGAGAGGCACCTTATACCATTTTTCAAACTCATAAACTAGTTGACACTTTAATGGCATGCTTGACCATTTAAATTGGTGAGTGACTATCTCCAAACATAGAAATGCAAAAACATGAATCTTAACTAGATCTCTTTTAACCTTTATAGGATATGAGGCAAACATACAAAAAGATGATAAAATATCCAAAATATTTTTATGTATTTAAAAATAAAAAAGATCATTATGAATTTATTTAAAAGATATCTTGAAACCTTCCAAGGATTCATAATTTAGGTTTGAACACATCAAGAAAGAAAAACGATTTAAAACTGCTCAAGAAAAGGAAGTAAAAAGAGGTTTTACCACATAGCTTAATAGTGAATATATAACATACTAAATAACTATTTAAAAAAGAAATGAAACAAAATATTTATTACATAAAACTAATATATATAATAAAAGATTGACATATGGATTATGATTGACATATGGATTATGAGTTTCATTGGGTGAACTTATAAATTATAACTCATTGTGAGGGCCATTCCAATATAAATATAATTTATGTACTTATCTTCCAAAGTGAATCTATACATTTTATGTTCAATAGACATTAACAATCATGACCTCGTACTAAATAAAATGCATGTTAATGGACATATCAACATTTGTACTAAATATCCAAACCTTGCCATACTACATAACATGCTCATCACCAAGGTACCCCTTCATGGCTTGGACTCAAAACAAACTCAAAACAAAGTATATAATTTATGATTTTAAAAATGGACAAGGGAAAATACCATACGACAACCAATCCCAAAAAGTCATAAAGCACATTGATATCTCAGTAGTTGAATATTTTAATTACATAAATTTCCATATGTTGCCATGGTATAAAGTAACCAACTTTCTCGAGGATGGGAATATATCAAAGAATCTCCATATAAAAGGAAGAGATAATAAATAACAAATGTATAATTCATGCAAATAAATAACAAATGTACAATTCATGTAACATAAAAAAAATACTAATGCCCACGATGGTTAGAGTAATTGGTAATGAGGAATTGACATGAGAAGTTGTAAATGGAAGGTCATGAGTTCAAATCCTAAGTAAGTATTTACTTTCAAAAATCTTACGGGGGTTAAACAAAACCATTTATATATTTATGCATACATGATCTAAATTAAGATAGCTTAATATAAAAAAAACAACAATTACTTTAATATATCTAAATATTAAAAAAAAATTGCAAATATGGTTGATATCATCATTCTCTATATAAATTGAGCTTCATTTAAAATATTAATGAAAGACTCAAAAAGAACAATATAGAGATTGAAAAAATTTCCATTCTTGTGAAAGGTTGCACCATAATTTGGATTAATCCATTGATGTTGTCAAAAAATATCAATAGTACAAATCTAAAATGAATTTGTTTTACCACTCAATCCAAATTCCTGCCTAGTTGCATGTCCCTAAATTTTTTAAAACCTTGAAAAGTTATGGTGAGAAAACATTGCACATCTAAGTGGCCAAAATTAATACACTGATAGTGCTTCCCAAGCTAGTGCTTTGCTCACCTAAAGAACAATGAGGTGAAACTAATCCATATTCATGAGGGTTGGTATTATAGATATCAGCTTAATGAACTATTGCTTTCATAAAAAAAGTACTAAATGAAGCAGTATGTGATTCGTATTTTAGGGGGCATATAGTCTAAATTCATATATATAAGTGATAATAGCATTAAATGGAGAGGCCACCCTCTTCCATTCATCATAAGAGAATTAAATGGAGAGGCCACCCTCTCCCATCCATGGTATTTGGTAGCCCATGGTTTCGTTCCATGGTATGGATACAAGGCACATTGTCCATGGCATTTGGTAACCCATGGTTTTGTTCCATGGTATGGCTTCAAGGAACAATGTAATGATATTATATAAAGCCTTTATTCCTTCTCAATAAAGAAAGCTATTATTTCTGGCATCCTACCTTTCTCTTGTTCTATTAGGTTATTTTTTAGTTATTGGTTTTGAGTGTCTTTCTTAGTATAGTTTGAGAGGTGAGGCTAAAAGAGGGCTCAAAGAACCCTCTTTGAGCCTCGCCCATCCATGTGTTCTAATTACTCTATATTTCTCTATGTTATGGATCAATTGTTAACAACTTTGCAACTTTAATCTCCTCCTCTTTTAGCATTCAAGCCACTCGGGTCTCGGCCCCAAATATCTAGATCAATGGTATCAGATCATGTAACCATTCTATGGGAATGAGGGTTTGAGCATAAGTTCAGATTCAAAGATCTGCAGGAATTTCCAACCTCCTTTTGAAACCCTCAGATTCTATTTGTTGGTCCATACACTTGTTTCTATGTTTCAACTGGAGGTTCCATGATCTCTACAACAACCTGTGTTGCTCTACAAACCCTTACCAACCTACACTCATGAATCTATGGAGGATGACCCACTTCTGCAAACTTTAGAGAGATTTTGTGATCTCTTCAAGATGTTTCAAAGGGTCTTCTATAGCTCATTTGAAATTCGCTTTCGTCATCTAAAATGGGTGTTTTGTGCTTTTTCATTTGACTTCCTGGTTTGTGAGATATGCTTGTTTGAAGCAACACATGTCTGTACACAATGTGGCCACACATACAACAACTTTAAACAAGTACCATGGACTCCACATGTTGTCCCTATGATATCTTGTTATAAAAGTTTTGTGAAATCCAACCAAGATGTGAAACAGGTTGCAACAAAGTGGGAGTTGAAAAGGGTCGACTCCGGAATTTTGGGGAATTTTTTGACAAATCAGTAATGCATGTGATGGGTTAATTAGGAAGAATTTCCACTTACGAGTAGTCGACGAGGATGTAAAATGACCATTAGTTTCCTGTAAAAGTGTAATGGGATGAGTAGATTAGCGATGGGGATTCTTATGCTAGAATGAGTCAAAGTTTGATGTAATACATGCCAATTTTGTATGTTGTAGAGGAGATTAATGAGTAAGAGTCATGGAAAAGGAGTTTTGTCAATCAACAGGTTGTTTGCACAGATATAATGTACTGGATATTTTGATGAATAAGTCAGCAAGTTGTGTGGCAAACAGAAAGCATTCTAGAGACACGAATCAGGCTAGGAGCGCTTTTGTGGTTTTCTCTCGTATGGGTTTCCACGTTAAAATGCCCGTGTCAAATGGTGTATGCTTATGTGTGTGTATGTGTTTTGTTTTATGATATGTTGTAACATTAATGTTATCTATTATGCATTCAGGATAGATAGTTAAATGATAAATGGAATCAAATTGTAAGCAATATCGAAATGTTATTTCTCGATCTATATGTTAATGAGGTTTTCAGTAATAATGTTGTTGTATTGTTGGTCGATCATTGGAATAGAAAGATCCCCTTACGTCATTGCAGAAGTTGGGTTCTTGTAGCTCACATAAGGTATCTAGGGTGAGACGACACTTTCATGGCAGGTGTTGGCGCCAAACAAGGCTTTTCTCTGTTGGGTCAGTACCCTGGGTTTTGTTGGACGGGTCGTGAAGGTGAACCTGGGTTGAATTGAGTCAAGCCAACAAATGGTTCCATTGTCAGGATCGAGATCGTTGCGAGGGGGATATGTTTTGGCACCCAACGAAACATGCGATTCAAGATTGGCTCGAACAGAAATATAGAGAATTTGCACAAGAAGAATGCAATGGGTTGTGGCTAAGTCTAGGTGAATGGTTGGGAAGGTTTGTTTACTCTGACATTCATGAAATCTTCTTCATTGAATTTCCCATTGTATTGTATGAATGGTTAGCAAGGTTGGTCGGTTAAAAGAAAAAATTTTAAGGAGAAGAACCTACAGAATGTACTCCTGAACTAATTCGACGATTGAAAAGTGTTAGTAATCCTATTTCCAGGGATGTCACTGTTGGATTGATAGCATTTTGGAGGGGTATATTATTGATATTTCCACAGATACTCTTAAGTCATTTAGTGAAGCTAAGAGGGAATTTTTCCAATGTCCCAGAGGCATATTTTTGAACTCTTTAAAGTTTTGGATCAAGATGTCGGTGTGTAAAAAGGGAATTTTAGGTTGGAGTCTGATGAGTGAACCATTGCCTGCGGAGGACATGGGTAGTGACGGGAGGAAGGCCTATAAATATGGGTAGAGTAAGTTGAAATGTTCCCATCTGGGAGCGAGACTGATGAAGAGGGTGGTCTCCTAAGGAGTGGGAAAATATTTCGGTCATTTAAGAGGATAAGGACTCTGATGGAGAAAGAGAGTTGCAGTGTGATTGGAGGAGGTGACTACGAGTTAGTGCCACAAATCAACGAGAAGTCTTGCGATGAAGGGGAGGAATATCACCTTATTTATGAAGACGAGGGAGAGGATCTAGCTTCAAACCAAGCGCGATGCCATGACATACCCACTACTCTATGTACATCTCTAGTATTTGAGGTAAGACCCAAAAGTATTTCTAAGTGTTTTTTATCAAATCAAAGTAATGGTAATAGCCATGATAGTAATCAACAAGTTCCTATTGGTCTGAATGGTGGTTTATCTAATTCAAGTTCGTCAGTACCTCAAAGGCATAAGATGGTTGGGGATGACATGAAATTACCTATATTTAATGGGAATGGGTCGAAAGACCTAAAAAAACATTGGTTTTTAAGTGAGGTTGTCTAGACTGTGCGATAGGTTCAGGATGAGGTCATAAAAAGAGCTCAGATGGTTACAAAATTTAGGGGTCATGCCCTTGATTGGTTTATGAAGTTATATGTGGTTCATGTTGGGAATCCTTGGAAAATGCTAGCTAAGATTCAGACTGGATTAGTAGATGAATTTAGGAAACCTAAATATGAGTCACAATGCATAACCGAGTGAAAGGAAATCAAGAAAATTCCAAGTGTGTCTATTTGGTAATTTGATAAGAGATTTAAGACTCTAATGGCTAAAGTTAGTTTCCATATGTTTGATTTGCAGCACAAGGAATGGTTCATTGTTGCCTTGTTGCCTCATGTTTGAGTTCCCCAGATGCAACATAAGATAGTTTCCAGGGATGATTTTAAGGAACCATACCTATTTAAAAGTGTATAAATGTTGGCGAATATTACCAAAACGCCAACTATAAAATGATTGGCGATATTTTTCAAAAAAAAAATTAATTTCCAAGGATTTTATATCGTTTATATAATAATTTAGCGATTTTTAGGGTGAAAATATTTTACCCCATCAAAATTGGGCGAAACAGGGCTTCAAAAATGCAAAATGGCAAATCTTTTTTGGGAGAAAAACATGGAAAAATAGCCCACTTGGATAAAATTTGCCCCTAAAATTATCCCTGATAGTTTCTCATGTAGAGGCTCTTGAGCTCATTATGAAGTTGGAGAAACTGGCTCAGGAATGATGCAGATTTAGTTGTGGTTAGCTGATTTGTCATTGCAAATACAAGATATTAGAAAGGGAAAAGAGGTCCATGAGGAAGTATGGTGTACAAAATGAAAAAAATGAAGGACATCATAAGGATTATTGTCACGCTTTCCTAGATTACATTGCTTTAGGTGCAACAAATCCATTGAATTTTCCAGGGATGTCGTGGTGTTGGGTATGTCAAACCAGAGGTCATAGGGCAGGGGAATGATTTTATCTATAGAAGATAGTAACTACACATGCTAGCATTTATTGTAAATTATGTCAATCTGTAGGTCATGATGAAAATGACTATAGAGCATACCAGTTTCTACATGAAAAACAATGGATACTTATTTAATGAAAAACGGTGAAAAGATGTAAGTTGAGTGAGCGCAAGCACAGTTTCCTCGGACAAGGGGAGGTGGTGACTTCAAAGGACACAGTAGAGGTGGACGATTTGGTAGAGGAAGAGGATAAGTTAGCTATTTTAATTGTGAAAAAGAAATACATTATGCCAGTGACTGTACCAATCTAAAGACGACATGCTCATATTGTAAATAAATGGATCATACGATTGAGGATTTCCCACATCTTATTGCTAAGTGGCAAGCTAAAATTGTCAGGAATCAAAATCCACCACCGAATCTGAACCATAATGTTTAAAATATTTCTACTAAACCAAGGGAACCTACTTTGTTGTTCTAATAAAAGGAGGTGCTACACCTAGAGATAATTGAGAAGAACCTTGGCCAAGCTCAAGAATATGACATGTGGTGCAAATACATATCTCATTTGATGTTTAGAAGGAGAAATGAATCTTCCTAGATACACATAATGAATTTGTGGATAGAAACTGTGCCTTAACATCTATTGATGCCCCATTGTTTGATGAAGGAACGGTCATTGATATGCCACCACGCTTTGACCAATCAATTCCAAGGGGGGAAACGGAAGAGGTGAGTATTTTAAATAAATTTCTAAAGAGTTGTTTGACCCTTGCTAAGAATAAAAATGCACTTGCAGTATTTTCAGCATTAATAGAAGAACCTCAGACAAGTATGCGACAAGAGAAAAGTATTAACCATATTCACAGAAGGATGAAGATTAGTTAAGCGTTGCGACTAAGTGATGAGGTTGGTGATTACGATATGGATTTCATTATTTTGGATCTGAGGTCAGGTGTTAATATTATGACACCGACATAGGAGAGTATGGGGAAATCAAAGCTGGTATGGTCTCTTGTCCAGTTAAGATTAGCAAACTAGTTGAAGGTTTTTCCTATCGGTCGACTACCACAAGTTCCCATCAAGGTTGTAGACCTCTGTCTCATGCATACTTTGAGGTAATTGAGATTGTTGACAATACCAATCCTTATCCATCACTTATGGGTATTGATTAGGCTATGGAGCACCATATTGTTATAAATTTTAAGAAGCATGTATTATCATTTGAAGATTCAAAAATGCTGGTAGTCGCATCTATTGATCTGTTGGAAGGAAAACGTTATGTCGATCCAGTAAAAGGAGAGTACCAAAAAGAATGTTTGGATAACATATACAACATTTCCTTTTCAAAATACGATTATATCAAGCCTATGGTTGATGGTAAATTGAGTTGGTGAAATATTATCTCTTGTTCATCAGATTTAGGGAAGGCATTGGAGAACTGGAAGAATCAACTACATGAAGTGTCCATGTGAAAATGTGCAAGGATTACAAAGTATCTGCAATGGGTAGGTACTGAGATATGTGATCTACCTACTTATGAAGGATTACCTAACTTAGACACATTTTTTACAGAATTCCAAGATAAGATAATTGAAAGTCAACTGTTACTAGATTTAGATGTGTCTCTGAAAGAAACACCTGAAAGATGGTGGGATGTGCATAAACAATCCATTTCAGTATGGCCTCAGTGTCCCAAGTTGCTAGAAGCAATATTTGGTGAGAATGTTTCCTATGTGGGTTGAAAATATATAGGTTTGACGGATCTTTCCTAACAACTTGAAAGTTTTCATGCGACATGGGAGATGGTACCTTGATAGGAATGGATGCACTTGTTCATACATAGTATGGATCCAATACCTAGAAACTGGTATATGATGGCTGAGTTGCGACGAAAAACTTCTAATTCAGTGAACTAGCTAACGAATTACGACATACTTTTAGTTTCGCTGGTGATAATCATATGATTGGTGCTACATTAAAAGTGATTAAGGATAATATTTTTGAATATGTCCATGTTCCATTATCAATTATTCCATCAAGAAATGCAAAGGTTTAGGTTTGGATGGAGTGATACAACTTCGCTAGAGTACCTGAAAATGATGATCCTTGTGATATTCATATCCCTGAGTCTAAAGCTAGTTGAGCAGTTAAGGGGCCGAGTCTATCGGCTGAAAAAGAAATGAAGCCTCTGAAAATAAATAAAGTAAACATTTGGTCCCCTAAGAACCCAAAATTTGCTAATATTGGGGATTATTGGGATGAAGAAACAGTTGGAAAATGACCAATTTACTACACAAGTTCCAGGATTTATTCCTGACCAAGTTTTCAAAAATGAAAGGGATTGTCAAGGACCCAGGTGAAATAAAGATCATGTTAAATCTAGATGCAATACTTATTAAGTAATTCCCATACAGATTGAACCCATATATAATGAAAAATTCAGAGCAGAGTTAGACAGAATGCTAGATGCAGGGATTATTGAACATGTCGAAGAGTCAGAAAGGATTAGTCCAATGGTAGTACATGATACGAAAACTGGTGAAGTTTGCATCTGTGTCGAATTAAGGAAGCTTAATGACGCATATTTTCATGATCCATTCCCAACACCGTTCATAGGTGAGGTTTTGGAGAATGTAGGAGGGAAAGAAGTGTATTCTTTTATTGATATGTTTTTGGTATATCATCAAATCAAAATTTCCAAGGAAGATCAACACAAAACCAGATTTAGGATAGAGTGGGGCTGCTTTCAATATATGATAGTTCCATTTGGACTCAAGAATGCACCTATATTTTTTTCTAGAATAGTGGTTGCTGCTTTCAAAGAATTTATTCACAAATTTTTAGAGGTTTATTTTGATGATTGGACAGTGTATGGACTCATAAAGGATCATATTGAAATCTTGAGAATGATTCTTGAGATATGTAGACAATTCCAAATTTCTTTAAACTTGAAGAAATATATCTTTTATGCTCCATTTGGTATTATGTTGGGTCATGTGGTTTGTTGAGAAGGAATGTTGATGAACCCTGCAAAGATTGATATTATTGTCGACTTACCTCCACCTTCATCAATTAAGCATATGAGGGCTACACTTGGTCATACTGGGTATTACAGGAAGTTTATTGTAATGTCCCTACTTGGAGTTTTTGGAGAAAATTGCAATTCGGGCAAATTTTGAGCTTAACTAGTCATGACTCTAGAGGGTTCCAAATTTCATCAAATGGTCATGAATTTGAAAGGAAATGGTATGGTGAGTAATATAAAATATCAAGGTGGTTTATGTACACTTTGTATCTCAAATTAGGCTTTTTGAACTTGATTTTGGCTAAGAATAAAAGGGGCAAATTTACTAGGAAGATTGAGGTCAAATTCACCCCAAGGGTGAGAGCCAATTGGCTTCCCAACTCATGTATGACCCTTCAAAACTTGTAATAAGAGTATGGAGAATGATATAAGACCTCATGTAATGTCATTGAAAATGGATATTAGTTTTGCAAACTGGTTATAGAGTTACACATTTGTTTGATAACTTTCAGTGAATTTGCTTATGGGGAAATTGCATAACTAGCTTGATTTTGGCATATAAAAGATAGAGTTAAAGGTTCAAATCAGGATGTGAAATATAGATGCCATGTACAAAATACAAATTTCTTCCCCAACAGTATTAAACACCATATAAATCCCTTCATACAATATTTTTATACAACTCATTCAGTATGGAAGTCACTGATACATGAAAACTAGTGATTTAATAGAATGGAATTGCAAGAACTCATTTCACATATGGTTTTCTTGTATTTAGACCCACAAAGAATAGAGACATGAAATTATAGAGTAACGGATCATATTATATGGTTGTCATAACATCATAAAAAACATATAAAATCCCTCATACAAATATGATATAAGACTACTTCAAGATTGAATCCAAATCCATGAAAACTAGTTATTCAAGAGCATGGGAATGCAAGCCTTCCACACTGGATTTTCTTGAATTTTGAGATACAGAGAATATGGTCATGAAATTACAAAGTTATACATCATTTATGTATTTCCAAATAATCATCAAACTTATATAAAATAACTCATACAAATTTGATATACAACTCTTTCCAAAATGGAAGCCAAAAACATGAAAATTAGTCATTCAAGAGCACGGGAATGCAATTCTTTCATACATGTATTTTTTATATTTTGAATTACAGATAATATGGAAAGAAGAGTACATATCCATACATCATATACCCAAGCTTGGGCACCAAATATTCTCAGCAAAGTGCAAGCACCACTACAACAATTGCATCATCAACATGAGAGTGTGGGGGAATGTATAAGAAGGAATGGGAGAATAGGGAGATAGATGAGAATTAGAATGTATGGAACTTAAAAATACAAATAAAACTCCTTCATTAATCTCTAATTATAGTTATGAATGGCCTCTCCATCAACCAACTTGGAAAGGAATCCAACTCCCTTGAAATTGGTTCATAAACAGGGAGGGTGAACACTCACCGTGAAATGGACAAACAAAAGAGAATATGGAAAGAAGAGTATAGGATACATCATATACCCAAGCTTAGGTACCAAATATTCTCTACAAAGTGAAAGCACCATTCCAACAATTTCTCCATCAACAGGAGAGTGTGGGGGAATGTATAAGAAGGAATGAGAGAATAGGGAGATAGATGAGAATTTGAATGTATGGAACTTCAAAATACAAATAAAAATCCTTCATTAAGCTCTAATGATAGGTCTGAATGGCCTGTCCATCAACCAACTTGGAAAGGAATCCATCTCCCTTGAAATTGGTTCTTAAACAGGGAGAGTGAACACTCACCGTGCAATGGACAAACAAAAGATCTCCAAATTGCCAAAGTCCAATTAACAAATGATCAAAATAAATTATCATTTCTCATGAAATCATTTTATAAACTTCATGAGTCCTCCTAAGGTCTAATTTATCTCCATGGGATTCCTCCAACTCATCTTAGTGGTTTAGTAACTCTCATGGCACTTGTCTCCCTCTTCATGCTCCAATTCTTTCCCCAATTCGAATGGATTCCTATAATTCCCAAATTAGACCTATTGGTGGTAATTTGTATCCCTATAATGTCAAATTTTTCATGTCTGCAATCAGGTATGAATTTCTCATACTTTTCATATAATCTTTCATCATTTGTTGTCATAGAATGCATGGAATCTCCTTCCAAGTGGCACAACTTGTCTTCTAGTCTCTTCCTCTTCCATGGGAGTTACTCTCCTTTACCTATCTAAATTACTTGGATCATTATATGGTATTTGACACCACATCACCATCCAATAATGTTACATCACCCATGTGTTCGAATTTGGATGAAGATCATGCCAAGTGTGAGGGGACTCTAGTCATCCAATGACTCCACAAGCTTCCAAGTGTCTTCATGTACCCATGGCACCATATTTTCTTAGTATTTATCATTTATGTGACCCATTTAAATGTGAATATGGTAAAATAAAGTCCATTTGGGTCCCATATACCCTTATTACAAAATTCATGTCTCCATCTCAACCCGGGGAACTAGTAGGTTGGTGGAACATTATTTGCAAGTAGTCTTATTTGGAAATTATTTAATTGGGGACATGACATTTATTAAAGGATATGCAGATATAATTGCCTCAATGGAAGATTTATTAAAGAAGGATGTCAAATTCCAATGCAATGAGGAATGTTAGAAGAGTCTGGATATCCTTGAAGAAAATATTGTTTCAACACCCATCTTGGTATTTCTTGACTAGTGGAAGGAATTTCATGTCCATGTTGATTCTTCGTCGATTGTGCTAGGAGCAGTGTTGGCACATCCAGGTGAGGTTTATATCGACCATCCCATTTCATCAGTGCTAGTAGGAAGTTGTCGACTACAAAAAAGAACTATACGACGATAGAACGGGAAGGACTTGCAATGGTATATTCATTGCAGAAATTTCAACACTACTTGTTGGGTGGAAATTTTAAAATGTTTACATACCATTATACTTTGATGTACTTAGTTAACAAGCCAGTGTTGGGGGGGAAGATTTGTCAATGGTTTATTCTCTTCCAAGGGTTTGACTTTGATATTATTTTGAAACCTGGAAGGTTGAATGCAAGTCCTGATCACCTGTCAAGGTTAGAAGTCGGGGAGGATCCTACTAGATTAGATGATTCTCTTCCTGACGCACACTTGTTTGTAGTAAATATGGTTGATGACTACTATGCAAACATTGTATGTTCCTTGGCCATAGGAAATGAACTAGAAGGGTTTACCACAACATAGAAGAAACAATTGGTTGTGAAAGCTGCAGATTTTCATCTCATAACAGGGCAGTTGTATAAATTGGGATGAGATGAGATCCTCTGTCATTGTATTATGGAACATGAGCGACTATTTTTATTATTTTAGGTACGCGTTGGTGTCAGGGTAGGTTACTATGAAATTAAAGCGACAACACATAATATTTTGCAGGAGAGCTTGTGGTGGCCTACTATTCATTCATATGTTATGGAATATTGTTGCTCTTGCATTGTTTGTCAACACACGGGAAAACCATTGCGGCGAGATGAGATTCCTTTGGTACCACATGTAACTTTACATGTATTTGATAAATGAGAGGTTGATTGTGTGGGTCCTATTAACCCACCAGGTAAGTGGGAAGGTGCACAATATATAATTACTGCAACAGATTACTTACCCATATGGGATGAAGCCGCACCTGTTAGATATTGTACTGCTGCGACTGCTTCTAGAATTTTGTTTGAAAATGTGGTCACAAGGTTTGGGTTCCCAAAATTTTTTTTAAGTGATCAAGGTACGTGTTTTTGAAATAGATTGATTACAGAATTAAATATATAATTTCAAATTCAGCATAAAAATACAACACCTTATCACCCGCAAGCAAATGGAATTGTTGAAGCCTTCAATAAAATTCTAGAGCATGCATTGATAAATATTTGAAATGTAAACCATGATGACTAGGATCAGAGGATACCTATAGTATTATGGGCCTATTGAATGACTTGCAAGAAGCTTACAGGGCACTTTCCCTTTTGACTAGTTTATGGACAAGAGGTTGTTATGCCAATGGAGTATATTGTACCTGGTTTAAGTATCATTGAAGTTATCAAAATGACATATGTAGGTGCAATTGAAGAAATACTAGATGAGTTATTACAGTCAGAAGAAGATTGCTTCATTGTAGGATATCACCAGTAGATTAAGAAGGTGTTGGTGAAACCCACCAACAAATCCTTGTCGACAGGGGTTCTCACTCTGTCGACGCCCAACTAGTGCAATCTCCCTAAGCATCGGCCCAGACAGGATTTACCCTACCGGGTAACGTCCATGGGGTGGATGAAGTCTCACCCGAGATGTTAGCTATCGGAACCAAGTTTTTGTCAGTGGGGACAGAGGATATGGGAATTTGATGGGGAGACACCATAACTGCTAGATCAAAGCTTTGCCATCGACATCAAGTCATTTCCACAACTTGCAAAGTGCATCCAGAACTTATGCAGGCATTATTGATTCATTTCCACAGCATCATACAATTGTTATAATAAATACCGCAGCATTATTGATCCATTTCCATAGCACCATACAATTGTCATAATAAATACCGCAGCATTGTTTATAAAACATATCAACTCATAGTGCAACAGAACATAACAGACTTGAATATAGAATGCATCAATCTAGCAGAAAGATATTAAATCACAACAACATCATAACAAATCAGGTCACAACATCATAATAGATTAGATCGCAGGAGTGATAACAGATAAGATTTGTGCAACAACTGCCATATCATATTAATCTTACAGAAAGGATCCAAATTACATAATTCTTCTCCAAAACTGAAGATTGCATACATTAGGAAAACCCAGATAAATCGTAGATACATAGGAAATTCTTCAAAAACCTAATTGCACTAGACCTTAGGTGATAATTATCCTCTACTGCGATTTTCCTATGATGATCATAATCCTTCTTTTCTCCCTTTTTTTCCTCCCTACTACTTGCAAAACTAGATCTATAATAGGCTTGCGCCTTTACATTGATGATCCACTTCTAACTAATTTATAACCGCTAATGACTTATTGAAACAAAACTTGGTCAAATAATATAAAAAATATTCAAAGCGGTTATTCTTTCGCCCATCGCGCTGATCTGGCCTTGTGCGGTACTGCATGAGCTTGCGCAGCTTTCGCGATGCTACGCAACTCACTTACCAAAACCCCTGCAAACAGGCCCCAAACACAGTATTTTGGCTCATCCCCGAGCCATGTCAGGTTGACAGGGTATGTGCCGACATACGCACCTTGAAATATTCGAATTGCTATGCGATATCACAAACCTGAAGCTGAAATTTGTTGGCAGTACTCTAACAATTAGTCAGATCCTGCTACACTGGGTGCTATTCTCTGGCCTTGTTGTCAACCATTTGTTGATTCTCTTGTACTTCCTACAGCGTGGCGACTACTTTTACAGCCAACTGTCCACCAATTTCTTGAAACTCATCAAGCTAGGTGCGATGCTTTTGTTGGCGTTCCTGTGCATGAGTGGCTTGCTGCTGTAGGTCCTTCATTTCCTTGGCCCGTGTGATTTTTACCATCAATGGCATGGCCCTCAGTGAAGTATTCAAGGTCAACAGTTGACCTTCGGCTTCTTGCACTTGCACAGTCATATGATCAAGCTGCTTGTCCTGGACGATGCTCTGCCAAAACTATGTTGTCACCTCCATAATGGTTTTGGCCTATTGCTCCATGCTTTCGAACTGAGTTGTGATATCTTCATTGGATGCCTTTCGTTCCGCAACCTGCTTCAGTGGCGTCGTAGGTTGTACCAGGTAATTAATCATCAAGTTGGTATCTTGAAGCTGAACAATAGTTTTCCCCAATCACTTGGCCTTTTTGACTAGGGTGAGCTTGGTCGTGTTCTCAAAAATGTGCTGGAAATATTCAGAAACAACTTCCTCAACTTTGCTGGACCGGGCACACAGCTGCGTCTGCTCAACAATCAGGAGGTCTTGCACCTTTTTCACTTCAGTAATCTCTTCACCAGCCTTTCGCTGCAACTCAACTTGCCTCACCTTCAAGGCATTGATCTCTTGCACTCTTTCTTTTGCCAAGTGCACCTAGTATGCCTATTTCTGCAGCTTCTCTACGATGCTTTGAGACTGGACATAGCCCTCAGACAGTTCTTTATGTCGGTCCACCAATTCCATGGCAAAAACATGGTGCAAATCTACTAACTTCATAGCTAACAACTTGTTCATATCCAAAGCCACACTCTGGATTGGTCGCAGCAACTGGTGAAGTTCCTCATTTCCCGCATCGATCGTAGTCGAGGGAACTTGCACGTTCCTATCCCAGGGCTCAGTGCTGATCGATGGGATATCCTGCATCATGGGTCACACAAATGTCTGCTTAGAAACAATACCAACAATTGAATCTAATCGATCTCTTACCACACCAAATTCTTCATGGTTAGACTCATGGATCGCGTTTGTCACAGCCGCGGATGAGTCAATAACCGCTTTGATAAGCTGTTGTAGTTGGTCCTCCATCCCCAACCTAGTACCACTACCTGCCTCATATTCTTGGTGCCATTTTGTGTGCGTCTCCTCCCGCATGCACTACGCTGCATGCTCATGGTCAGTCGACAACTCGTTGTCAGAGTCGTGAGTGCTCAACTCCTGTTGGGTAGGCTCTTCTGGGGCATCCGGTGGTGGATCATTAGATAGTTCCTCCTGACTCACTGGGTTTCTCCACTCCGTCGACCACTCTTAGACAATGGCATCCAATTCTTCAGTCACTGTTATATTTTTAACATTTAAGCTAGCATTATATTAAGATCTTTAACTGAGAGAATAACAAGCACAACAATAAAACACAAGAGACAATGAACACAGTGTTTTTCTCGGGGAAACAATAAATGGAGAAAACCCCACAACTTCCTCAGAGATAGAATCAGAACCAAAAGTAAAACCCCAAAACAGTAAGATGATCTCCCAATAGCAGTAGCCTCTTTCTTTCTAGCCCCAACAACTTCTTCTCCCTTAACTATGCGCTACAACTGAGTGTGAGTGAGTGTGTGATAAATAGAGAGGCTCACTCTATATTTATACTAATTCCCAACTTGATAATAAATCACTAGGGCCAACTTCACTAGATGAGTCTAACAACCCTAGGGCCCCGTAACTGCGGGGAATTTAACCCTTGATTAATAAGAGGGTTAACCACAATGACTTGACATGACTTGTTTACATTATAGAAAATTTCGGTTGGAACATCGGGGCATGACATGACTCAATTACATTACAAACACTTCCCGGAATAAACATCGGGGTACAACACATAAGAAATACAAGTGAATACATTTCGAGGTTACAATTACATCAATGCTCCCTCTTAACTAGGAAGGTATTCTCTCGACACAATTTATCAGCACAATTCTTCTTCTTTGTATCATCTAGATTATCATCGAGTCCTCGTCATATTCAAGTCATCTTCATCTTCAATTCATATTCATCTGGATCTGGATCATCACTCGATCTGGATCATCATCACTGGATCTAGATCATCACTCAATCTGGATCATCTCTGGTTCTGAAACATCTCTGTTGGATCATCATCATGGGTGCTATCTCTTGATTCTTCTCATCACAGGAAGTTCTACAGAGCCAACCCTTTTTCATGCTAGTTGTAGGCCTAGCCTCCATGTAGGTCTTTTCCAGCACTTATATCTGACCCTAAGTCAAAATCGCCTGCCCAACACTTACATCTGATCATGTAGGAACCAATCCTATAATCATATCAGAAAGGCATGCCCAACACTTACATATGACCATGTGGGAACACATCCCACAACCCTGTCAGAAAGGCCCAGCACTCACATTTGACAACCAATGTTAGAAAGGTGCAACACTTACATTCGACCATGCGATGAACCAATCCTACCTACATGTCAAAAGGGCTCTACACTTACACCTGATCATGTAGGAACCAATCCTACAATTGCCTCAGAATGGCTCTGCACTTACATCTGATCATGTAGGAACCAATCCTACAAACGCCTCAGAATGGCTCTACACTTACATTTGATCATGTAGGAACCAATCCTACAGTCACATCAGAATGGCTCTGCACTTACATCTGATCATGTAGGAACCAATCCTATAGTCACATCAGAATGGCCCTCAGTCCCAGACCGAGTATTCCTGGTAATTGACCAGGTGCCTCCATTCTAAGAATGACATTCAACACTTATATCTGATCATGTAGGAACCAATCCTGTAGTCACATCAAAATGGCTCAGCACTCATATCTGACATGCGAGGAACCAATCCTCTCATCATGACAGAATGGCTCAGCCCTTACATCTGACCATGGAAGAAACCAATCCTCTCACCATGTCAGAATGGCTCACGGACTCATCACTTCCCTTTGGAGGGAACCTCAATTTGGAGAACACCAAGTTTCTCCCTGAAGTACTCAAACTTCACTCTAGCTAATGGCTTTGTCAACACATCAGCTATCTGTTCGTCTGTAGCAACATTTTAGAGCTTCACTACTCCTTTCTGCACCATATCCCTGATATAGTGATACTTGATCTCGTTATGCTTTGACTTGTCATGGAACACCAGGTTCTCCAACAAATTCACACAACTATGGTTGTCACAATATATACAAGTAGCATCCAACTAGAGATCAAATAAATCAAATAGTAGCTTCCTTAGCCATACTGCCTCACAACTAGTTGAACAAGTTGCGACATACTCTGCTTCAACTGTACTCAATGCCACATAGGATTGATTCCTGCTAAACCCAGAGATCACACTTGATCCCATACCGAAGCAACACCTTGAAGTTCTCTTCCTATCGATGGCACTGCTTGCCCAATCTAAATCAACATAACCCTCCAGGTTAATCTTTTGATTCGCCTCATACTTGATCCGTAATCAACTGTACCCTTTAGGTACCTCATAATATGCTTTGCAGCAATCAAGTGAACATGTCTCGGATTTGTCAGGAACTGCCTCAAGGTGTTCACAGCAAAGCAAATATCTGGTCTTGTGTTCATCAGGTACATTAAGGACCCAAACATCTGACGATACATCATAGCATCAACCACTTCTGATGAATCATCACTCAATAGCTTCAGGTTCGATGCCATAGGTGCGGTCATGGCCTTGCAGTCCATCATTCCAAACCTCTTCAGGATCTCTACTGCATACTTCCCTTGTCAGAGGAATATTTCGTCTGCATTCTACCAAACCTCCATGCCTAGAAAATAGTGCATCATACCCAAGTCCTTCATTTTGAACTCAGTAGAAATCTTCCTCTTTGAATCAGCAATCAACCCATCCATTCTTGTTACAAATAGATCATCTACATATAGTAGGAGTGTCACTGGGTTGCCATATTCAACCTTGTAGTAAAGGTTGGAATCTGCTTTACTTTTGGTAAAGCTCAAACTGGATAGAAAGCCATCAATTCTGATGTACCATGTCTTGGGTGCCTGTTTCAAACCATACAGGGCTTTCTTCAATCTACACACATGAGATTCCTTTTCATGTGTCTCAAAACCGAGTGGTTTCTCTACATACACTTCCTCTTCCATTACACCATTCAAGAAAGCAGTCTTGACATCCATTTGGTGTATCTTCCATTTCATCACTGCAGCCAGAGAAAGTACTGATCTGATGGAAGTGTATCTGGCTACAGGTGCAAAAGTTTCTTCATAATCTATTGCTTCTTTTTGTGAGAAGCCACGAGCCACGAATCTTGCTTTATATTTCTCTATGCTTCCATCTGCAGCATGCTTGATCTTGTAGATCCATTTGGAAGTTACAACAGACTTCCCTTCTAGTCTTGGAACAACATCCCAAACATCATTCTTCATGATCAATTGATACTCTTCGATCATAGCATCCTTCCATTCTTTCCTTTCTCTCACTTCTTCATAGTTGGAAGGTTCTTTATTGATAAAGTCACATAATAAAGCTACATACCTGGAGCAGGACTTGGTCCTCTTTCTTTCTCTGTGATTTTCTTCAGGATCCCCATATCTGTCTGCACCTTGGATAGCTTCTCGTACCCAAGCAGGTTTCCTCTTGTGAGGATTCTTCTCCTGAGGTGGATCTACATGTTCTTCTAGTTCCCGGTCTTCTTCTTGAATTTATTTGTTCATGGTTGTGTCATGAATTCTGGGTGCTTCTGTTTCTTCAGGATCTTTAGCAGGTCTCTTTTTGGATTTGTTGTAAGCTAAGTCTTTATAAAATGTTATGTCCCTGCTGATGTCGATCTCCTTGAATCCTGGGAAGTATATTCTGTAAGCCTTTGAGCTTTCAGAGTATCCCACAAATATACCCTTCTTTCCTGAAGGATCTAACTTTTTCCTCTTTTATTTCGGAATGTGTATGTACAGTGGACAGCCGAATATTATGAGATGGCTGTCTTTTGGTTTCTTTCCAAAAAATACTTCTTCAGGTGTCTTGTTCTCGAGTACTCTGTGTGGAGTATGGTTCTGTACATACACCGCTGTTCTGGCAGCTTCTGCCCATAGATGCATGGGAAGATATTAATCATGAAGCATTGCTCTTGCAGCTTCCATGATCGTTCTGTTCTTCCTTTATACAACCCCATTCTGTTGTGGATAACTCCCTCTTAATCCCTGAATCTTTGCATAACTCTTTGAATTAATTTGATATCAATTCTCTGCCATTATCCGATCGAAAGGTCTTGATCTTCTTTTCTGTGTGGTTCTAGATCAAGGCTTTGAATTCCTTGAACTTGCTGAAAACTTCATCTTTGTTCTTCATAAATTATATCCATGTCTTCCTAGAAAAATCATCAATAAAAGAAACATAGTATACATACCCGCTTAATGAACTGGATGACATTGGACCACATACATCGGAGTGAATGATTTCCAAGATTCCTTTTGCTTTTATTTCGCTACTTGGAAATGTCTTCTTTGTGTTATTTCCTTTTGCACATCCTTTGTAGACTCCTTCATGTTTTACCTAAATTTTTGGAAGACCTTCAACAACTTTGCTTGCAAGTGGTAGTGCTCTGTAATGCACATGTGCAAGCCTTCTATGCCAAAGTTCATTTGGCTCTACTATGTCATGGACCAAAGCTTGTTCTGGATGGCCCTTCAATTTGTATAATCCTCGTTCTTGTTCTCCAATTACTATTGCATCATCAATAGTCTTTCCTCTTGGCCACATGAGGACTTGGCCATCTACAAATGCAACCCTCATGCCTTTTGCATCTAGTGCCGATAGGAAGAGAAGATTCTTCTTTAGTCCTTGTTTGAAACAAGACATCCTTCATTTTCATAGACTTTCCAGAGTCTAGCTTGTAGGAAGATTCACCACTACCTTTTATGGGATATTGGTAGTCATCCCCAAGTTTCACCTTATGGGGTGAATTATGTTCAGATAGTTTATCAAAGGATTCCTTGAATCCCGTCATGTGTTTGGAAGCCCCACTATCAAAAAGCCAATCTTTGCTTCCATGTGTGACATTTCCCGTGAGAGCGGAGATCAGAACATATTCTTCATCACTTGAAGAGTCTTCGCTTTCTTGTTTTACTCTCTTTCTAGGAGGATCATCATCCTCAGCAGTGTGAGCATGATGTCTTCTTTTGGAGTTCTTCTTCTTCTTAGATCCACTCTTATAAATGGGGAAATTTCTAGCAAAGTGTCCTCTTTCATCACATGTATAGCATCTAAGTTTGGATGGATCCTTCTTCACAAAATTATATTTTTGATGAGAATGCTTACCTTGGTGATGATGATTTTCCATTTTGCCTTTCTTGGCGTGTACTGTGAGAGCTTGATCTTCATTTCCCATCTTTTCTTCTCAAGATACTATTCGAGCTTCTTCTTGTGAGAATTCTTCCCACAGTTTGCTGAACTTGATTAGATTCTTTCTAGCACAGATTCCTTGGATGAAAGAATCCCATGACCTAGGAAGACCGTTCAAGGTTGTCATCACAATTTCTGCATTCTCCACTTCTTCATCTACCGCTTCAAGTTGTTCTTTGATCTGGGAGACCCTTGTAAAGTATGACTGTATGGTCTCCTCATTCTACATCTTTACATTCTTCAACTGGTTCCTCAAATTCATCTTCCGGTTTATGTTCTTCCCTTCAAACAGTTTGGTTAGGGAATCAAACATGGCTTTAGGTATCTTGAGGGAGGACACCTGTGGTATGAGGTGATCCTTGATTGAACCAGCAATAATCCTCTTATCCATAACCAACTTATTATTATGTAAGGCCTTAGCCTCATCTTCCTCTGGAACTGGAACCTCCTCATTGATGTAGGTGTCCAACTCATTTTCTTCCAAGACCAGGGAGATCCTATACTTCCAGACTTGGAAGTTATCAGCTCCCTCAAGATTTTCATCAAGCTTGGTATGATGAGACATCTTAACTGAGAACCTCAAATGGAAATACAAAATATTTAGATCTTACCAGGTCAAGATGTCGGATTTGGATTTGGAGTTGAATTTCTGTAGTGTTGGTTCGGGAGCAGATTAGGGTTTGACTTTCCCGGATTTCTGTCCAACCAAATTATTTTATCTTAATCTCTAAACTTTGATTTTGAGGAGGATATCAATCCAGGCATGGGCTCACTCAAAAATTCCACTTCTATGGAAAGCCCTAATTTTTGGCAGTAGTGTCGGGTCCAAAACTGAAAAAGCTTAGAATCAAACTCTGTTACGACAGAAAGATGTGCCCTAAGAAGGAGAGTCAACCCAACCTTCTTTTTCTGAAAATCTATGGAGAGAGATCCAAAAAGTAGGAAGCTTTAGCTTATGCAGCTGCACAGTGTCTTTTTCTCAGGTTAGCTCTGATACGATGTTAGATTTTTAACATTTAAGCTAGCATTATATTAGGATCTTTAACTGAGAGAATAACAAGCACAACAATCAAACACAAGAGACAATGAACATAGTTTTTTTCCTCGGGAAAACCATAAATGGAGAAAACCCCACAACTTCCTCAAAGATAGAATCAACACCAAAAGTAAAACCCCAAAACAATAAGATGATCTCCCGACAGCAGTAGCCTCTTTCTTTCTAGCCCCAACAACTTCTTCTCCCTCAGTTATGCTCTACAACTGAGTGTGAGTGAGTGTGTGATAAATAGAGAGGCTCAATCTCTATTTATACTAATTCTCGACTTGACAATAACTCACTAGGGATGACTTCACTAGGCGAGTTTAACAAACCTAGGGCCCCGCAACTGTGGGAACTTTAACCCTTGATTAATAGGAGGGTTACCCAAAATGACTTGACATGACTTGTTTACATTATAGAAACTCCCGATCAGAACATCGGGGCATGACATGACTCAATTACATTACAAACACTTCCTAGAATAAACATTGGGGTACAATACATAAGAAATACAAGTGAATACATTTCGAAGTTACAATTACATCAACAGTCGTGACCTTGTAAGGAAAAGGTAGCCACTATCAGTCGAGGTCTCGACGCGCTTGAATGTAGATAGAGTGGGTCCCGATGGCAAACCGAATGATCCGCTGATACTTAGCCATGGCATAAGGAGAGACTCAGGGAACGGTAACAGTTGCGACTTGTAATGCTTCCCAATAAACCCAAAAGTGAATGGCACAGTCTTCTTGTCAGCTGGGCTCTTCAACCAACCATAAGTTCTGATATCGTGCACCTCAGTGCACCTTTTCCACATCAACTGCCATTGGTTGGCAGTCCTCAGGTTCCATCCAGGCAACGAGGGAAATAAGGATCAACAACCAACTATATGAAAATGGTCGCTAGGTCTGAGAATCCAGAGTATCTTCTAGTAATTGATTCAATAATAATAAGGACCAATTCATTTGTACACCCTTCACACACTTTTGGGCGCAGGAAACAACACCCGAATTACATTGGACTGGTCGATTTCCCCGAACGACCTTGCTCGCCAGAATCCTTGACTGATGTGCATTGCCTGTGAGTTAATGCTATCAGTGTGAAAAGCACGACCATCGCGCTATAAACCAAAGCGCTCCTTCAGCTGCTTGGCAAGCTTTTTATCCGTATCCCTCCCATGGATATACTATGTCATATCTTCCCTATCCTTCGGCAAGCCCATGATTCTTGCGATAAAATATACAGTAACCGAGATGGGTGTATTCAACCACATTGTCCTTCTGTGAAAACAAGCCAATAGTTGCTTTACACATGCATGGGATTCATTCAATCACCCAAAATGGGGCATATTGATGAGCCCCAACAATCTAGATTGGTCTAACCCACTTGCCCATGGTTTAGGAATTCACTGAATTGGGGCACCAAGTGCCATTGGGACTAATTCATAGGGCTCGTCCCTGATATATTTAAGCAATAGCAAGTCATGGTCGTCAAATTTCAACCTGATCAACGTAGGGATGATGTCGACCGAGCACTTCATCCCCTCCGGCAGTGGCAACAATTTTGGTGGATACTTATAACTTTTTGACAGCTACCTCAGCTTGGCTCTTGGACGCGTAGGAGCAACATATCCCAAAATGTCATGAAAAGAGACACCCCGAGGCACCGCAGAATCAACATCTCCCAAGCTCGATGGCCTGGTCTATGCAGTTCCTTCTCCTTGCATTCTTGCCGACATGTAAGTTTTCCTCTTCTGTGGTAGCATGGGACTGGGCCTCTGAGCCTACCGCTTCTGCTTGGGAATGGATGATGAGCCAACTGGCATGCTCATAGCTTCTTCTTCAACAGCCATGGGCTGAATAAGGGACTCGTACTCACTTGAAATCTCAATGGTGTCAAGGTCGCTCAGCATGCCTCACACCTCAAACCTTAAAATGCACTCGATAGCTCTAACCTGCAACACTACAACTCACTCAACAGCTCACACCACATTGCACAATACTCCCCCTGCTTCACACTCTGCTCTCTCAACTAAACAATGCCATCCTTATCCATCCCGCACACTTTTTATAGCCACCTCTAACTCAAAACTCATCATTGCCAAATCTATTATCACCATTATTACTAAATTTGGTATTAATGATGCCAAATCTACCGGCAATCCTACTCCTCTACCGGTCGAATTAATCATTAATGCGCGTCGCTTCAACAAGTGTTGTCAGCCAACTGTTTTAACTACCTACATTTAGTACTTTATTTGACCAACCCACGTCGCTGCAAATGCCGCAAGTGGTCGATCATTCATCGCTACAAAATTTAACCTTGCGCAGCCTCTCCCCCGGGTTCTCCTTGCTGATTTGAACTAAAATATTCATGTTTTTTTTTTCAGCACCTCAATTAGTGCACATTTTCGGCCCCAACCGATAGGGCTTCAAGCGACTCCCACTGACAAGCGTCATTAATACTATGCCATCTAATTGGTGTAATTGAACTACACTACTAGAAGTAATGGAATGAACAAGGTATGGACCTAACCAGTGCATTTGTAACTTACTGAGATGCTTGATAAACTTATTGTCATATAATAGCACCATATCACCTTTTTCAAACTATTTTTTCTTAACGTGGTGATCATGCCATGCCTTCTGTCGATCCTTTGCAACCTGTTGGTGGAAGCCAGCAATAAAGCGGTCTTCTTTGAGCTGAACCAATTGTGCAACGTGCTCTTCTAATGTTGTTTCATCATCCATTCCCGTTTCCACGACAATGCGCAGACTGGGAACAATATACTCCATCGTCATGACCACCTCTTGCCCATAGACCAGCTTAAATAGTGTCTGACCGGTTATCCATTTACAAGTAGTGTGATAGGCCCATAGTACTACTGGAATTATTAGGTGCCAGTCATCATGGTTAGCGTTACATACCTTAGTCAACGTTGTTTCCAAGATTTTGTTGAATGCTTCAACGGTCCCATTCTCTGTGGATGGTATGGTGTACTCCTCTTATGTTGCACCTGCAACTCCTCAGTTAGCGCATTCACAGTCCGGTTGATGAAGTGACTTCCCTGGTCACTCATCAAGATCCCAGGACACTAAAACCGTGTCACAATGTTTTCAAAGATGAACCTCGCTATTGTCGTAGTGGTGCAATCCATAATCGGTGCAACTTCCTCCCACCTAGTCAGATAGTTGGTTGCAGTGATGATGTATCGCACACCAGTCCGCTTCCCTGGTGGATTAATAGGACCCACAAAATCCATAACCCATTTATCAAACAGTTGCAGAGTCACATGTACTACCAGCGGCATCTCATCTCTTCGCGATGGTTTACCGACACGATGGGAGACATCAAAACTCCTTGTGTAGTCTATGGTGTCATTATGCAATGTAGGCCACCATAGTCTGACGCAGAACACCTTATGCGTAGTAGCTCATCCTCCGTAGTGGCCTCCCTCATTTCCTGCATGTGCTTCTTTGAGAATGGGACCCTGCTCATGCGGTAAAATACATCATCGCAAGATTTCATCTGGTGCAAACTTATATAATTGTCTAGCAATTAATTGAAAATAGGAAGCCTTTACTACCAGCTGCTTCTTTTGGCTAGTCGACATGTCCTCCGGGGTGACACTAGTGGCAAAAAATTGCATAATGGATGCATAGTGATCCTCTGCGATGTCAACACGGAACAATTACGCATATGGCAATCTGTCATCAACATTGGTCGGTTCTTCACCATTCTCGATGCGAGACAGATGATTTGGACTAGCGTTCAATAGTCCTGGCTTCACAAATATTTCAAAATCAAACTCCTGGAAGAGTAACAGCCATCAACAGATATTCCCCCCCAACACAGGCTTGTTGACCATGTATTGCAAAGCAGAATGATCGGTGAACATCTTGAAATGTATACCCAATAAGTAGTGCTGGAGCTTTTGCAATGCATAAACCATCACCAAGCCTTCCCTTTCTGTTGTTGTATAATTTCGTTCAGCAAATGACAGCTTCCTATTGGCATATGCGATTGGGTGATCCAAGTCGCCCTCACCTAGTTGCGCAAGAATGACCCCCAACGCGATAGAAGAAGCGTTGACGTGCACGTGGAACTCCTTATTCTAATTAGGAAAAACCAATATGGGCGCAGAGGCCATCTTGGATTTTAAAGTGCCAAATCTTCCTTTACATTCTTGATTCCATTAATAAGCTGCATCCTTCTTTAGTAGTTTCTCCATGGGGGCAATAATCACAGCATATCCTTTGATAAAATTGCGATAGTATCTGGTATGCTCCAGTGTGGCTCAAAGCATCTTGACATTTGTCATTGGTGGTAAACTGAGGATTAGTGCTATCTTCCCTGGATCGACCAACATACCTTATTTGTAGACTATGTGCCCTAGTAGCATGCCAAATGGTGCACAAAAAATACACTTTTTATCATTTAAAGCGATATGATGCTGTTGACACCTTTCCAAGATCAGTTGCAGTTTGTCCAGATGGTCCATAATTAGTCCTTAGACAGTCCAGTCATCCATATACACCTACAGGAACTTTTGAATAAAATATTTAAATACAGGGACAACTATGTGAGAGAATACGACTGGTGCATTCTTCAGCCCAAATGGCATGACTGTATATTGAAAACAACCCCACTCGGTGACAAACGTAGTCTTATGGCGATCCTCCTTCGCAATCTGGATCTAGTGGTATCCCTAAAATCCATCCATGAAAGAATACATCTCCTAGCCGCCTACGCTTTCAAGAAATTCGTCTATAAAAGGGGTTGGGAACATATCATGCATGCATGCATCATTAAACTTCCTTAGGTCAATGCAAAAGTAGATTTCTCCTGTCTTTTCATCCTAGACCACCATAAGACTTACCCATTCAGATTCTTCTATAGGATCAATTATCCTAGCATCAAGCATCTGGACAATCTCATCCTTCACACGGTCCTTGTATCGTGGATTCAGTCAATACGGCCTCTGTTGCATCGGTTTGGAATCTACTTTTAACATGATTTTAATATCCCCCAGGTCTCCTAAAATTCCCTTCATTTCTGAAAACTGCGTTAGAAACAGGTCTTGGAATTCATGTAGCAAGTCTGTGATCTTGGCCATGGTCTTCTCATCCCAGTAGTCTTCGACATTGGCAAATTTTGGGTTCTCTACCAACCCAATGTTGATTTTCCAGATCCTTAGCGGCTGACTCATCGAGGTTGTTGGTATGTCTAGGGTTGCGACATTACAACTTCCTTCTGACTCTGGAATATTAACATTCTACAACTCATCATCATCTTCAGGTTCACCAGACAATATTTAGCAGGTCATCATGGATTGGATGGAACAATGCGCATGCGGATCACCAAGATAGGTGACAGGGATGACCTTGAGTACAATGTCACAGATGATTTGTAAAGCATTGCATACCTCTGGGTTGACGTCCTGAAAACTAAACTTCTGCGCAAAACAAACAGACAACTCCTCCCAAGTGGTGATATTTCTGCGCAACTCTGCCGCCACATACTAGGATCTCGGCATTTCTTCCAGAGTGTGAACAAAAACATGGACCCATTCATCTCTGGGTCGCAACACCCATAAAGTTTGACACTCGATTAAATGACTGGTGGGATCATTCTATCCGTCATATCTCCCAGCATGATAGACCTCTAAGTTGCTGAAGTGCACCATCATCAATCTGTGGCCTTGTTCCTAGTCAAATATCATCTGTTTGTGTGTTTCCCACCATCAAGCTGGAGTAGCTTTCAATGCTACATCGAGAGCCAGCATCCTTTGCGGTTCAAAAAATTTCTCTTCAAATTCCTGAAAGAACTCTGATAGTCGTGGCAGTCCTTCATAAATGGGCAACTCCGTAGTTTCAGTTGCAACACGTCGGAGAGACTATGTAATCAACCCACATTTCCTGAATGATACTTCATTTAACCTATTCTGCCAGTTTTCTAGAGCATCATCAGAATCAGAGGACGCAAAACTTGCGCTGCGCCATCCAAGTTCACCATTGACGGTAGGATGGATATAGTTTTCAGAGATGTTATACGCATGTTCCCATCTTCTACCAACTTCATCCCTTACAAGTTCAATATATCATCGTCCCTCCTGAGGGTCCATAGGATCAATGACCCTGACATCATGGTTTTCGAATGTCATAACTTGTTTTTGAAAGTTGATAACCGCCATGCTATCATTATCCCATCCAATCCCTAGCAGCGTGGGGTAGGACCCACCATCTTATACTACTTCTATCACATCAAAGTCAGCATGCATTTTCATACCTTCAATGTCGATGACCAAGTTTGAAACACGACCAATAGGCTAAACATTCACCTGATTTGCGAGTGGCAACTGTACCGGTGACCATCCCAATGTTGGATTTCCCATCAATTGCCAGGTTTTCTTGGTCAAAATATTTACGTCTGATCCAAGATATAGAATGACCGAGTCAACCTCATAATCTATGATTTGGATATTCATCCTCATCTCCTGGCCTATCTTCCTTTTCTGCAAAGAATTTACTGCAGAATCCTTCACTGCCTTATTCGGGTGGTGCACTAATGTCTTAAGCTCGACAATGGTATCAGGGTCTCTTTCCAGTGATAGAAAACTCTCAAAGAACTGTCGCAAGGTACCATGCTACTGTGACGGTCCTTCCTCTACAGATGGATCAAAAGCAAATGGCATATCAATAATTGGTAACTTACCCGGATTTCTCTCGATTTCATTCTTTACACCAAATAAGGTGTCTTTCTCTGTCGCAACGTAAAATTCCACCTTTTTCTTGCCAGCGAGCCGAGCTTGCTACCGCAGTCCATCGTCTCCAGTTGTTGCACCATCCCGAGTGATGCTCCCAACGTTGACATCCTTCATTTGTGGCTCAGCCTAAATTGTTGCAAGTGTTGGTCCTTGATTCAAGTTCAATACCAGGTTATGATTCAATGGCTGATTCATCGGCTGGTTTTGAGTCTGAGTCTACGGTAGGGCCTGATTCTGCATTATCGGTTGGTTCTGTACTTGGAAAGTAGGCTAATTCTGATTCTATATGTTCTGCAACTAGGGAATGTTTCCAGCCTGCTATTTTGCAATCAACTAAGGGCAGTTTTCAACATTATGATAATTGGTTGCACAGTATGTACATTGCGCATGAGGGCACTCCCTCTGATAATGCCCAAATACCCCACAAGTATAACACTGGATTGATTCACGACCTTATCCTCCTCCTTGACCTCTGAACCCTCTGCGGAATCCTCCTCGGGCTCCGCTTTATTGAAAATGCAATTGGGCCATTTGTTATTGTAGTGGATTTGGTTGCTGCTGGACATATTGTGGTTGATTATACTGTAGTCACGGTTCTTGGTTATACTATGGTTGTACCACCATCTATGGTTGAGGTGCAAACTGTGGTTTCACTGTAAACTATTGCTACAGTTGCGCGGGGATAAACTGCAACAAAGGTGGTGGTGTATATGGCACTTGAGTTGCTAGTTTCACTACTTGCGGCTACACTTGAGTTGTCTGGGGGTCCTCTCCTTTCACAAAATATGAATCATACCTTCTTTATTGGAGCAAATAATAAGCTTGGTAGTTTCATGTCCCACTAATCGACAAAATGTGCAATACAGGTTTTCAGCCTTCATAACCATCTTCTGCATGTATTCGCAATTCTCTTGTCGATTCTCATAGACTTGACATATGCAACACCATCATATACCAGTACAGCTGAACGGGTTTGGGGATCCTGATAACAAATAATTCATGAATGTCAGACATGTGTCCTTGGTATGTCCACCTGCATGACACCAGGTGCACCAAATATCATCACGATATTCCTTATCCTTTTTGATATCTTGTAGTTGGAGTGTTAGGTTGGTCAACTGTGCTTGAATCTGGTTCATTCCGAATGTGCTTTCTCCTACTAGTGATGCCTACAATTTCATTGTGATCTCCAGAGCCTCACTCCGTGTTGCAATATTTTGTTGCATTAATGGTTTTCGGATATGCGGTACAAGTGCAACGATGAACCATTCCTTGTGTTGAACATCGCTCATCTGAAAACTGACCCAAGCCATCAATGTCTTAAACTGCTGATCAAAGTCCCAAATCGTTTCATTGGGGAATTTTTTGATCTCTTTCAATTCAGTAATATACTGAGCCTCAGACTTCGGCTTCTTGAATTCTTCAAATAAACCTGTTTGGATCTCATCCAATGTATTCATGATACCTCCCTAAGGAATCTGTGTGAATCTCATTAACCATTCCAGTGTGCGGCCCCTCGGAGTAGTGTCCAGCTGACTTTTCTTGACATCATCATCGACAGTTTGTTGGGCGGTCCAGATCACCTCACATAAGAACCAATACTGCTCTGGATCATCAGTGCCATTTCCATTGAATATCGGTAGCTTCATTTCGTCGCCCTCCATTCTGGGCCTTCTTCCTCCTGCTGGTGCTCTATTACTAGACTGTTGGTGACACGTCGGGCAAGTCGACGTAGAATGTGTGTTTCTTCCTTATGGTGGAGTAGTGCACGTAGGTGTAGACACATTACTCCTAGAGTTTGATCCTGTCATCCTTCTAGGCATAGCCTGGGCCTGGTTGTCCTCATCATCATAGAAAGGTCACTTCGTCCCATGTGGTTTTTCTTCACGGTATCGCACTTCGATCTTAATAGGACCTTCTCCCGTCCTTTGCCTCTTCTCTCGAAACCTTGCTCCTCCCCTCATACAACTGCTTGTTTCCTCGACGACCTTCACATTCTCACCAGAACTCATGCCCATCTACGCCTTACCTTCTCATGCATATCCCCCCTTCCGTCACGGTGCCTACATCCTCCACACACCAGAGTTCCACTACTCTTGATCCATCTTTAGAGTACCTTTTTCACAGACCAGTTACTTAATTGATAGTTGCAACGACAACGAGAATATTCCTGGAGGTCCACTGAAGAACTACCTTTTCGCTTTGCTAAAATGTTTATTGGTTTCAATGACAAACTCAGTGATGTATCCATCTAAGATACTATCCAACCATACTTCAATTGCTCGCGATGCCTTATTGTTGGTTTCTTGCAACTCCTAGATCAGCTCTGGGGTCTAGGATGTTGGCTCTCCTCCTTGGAAGTTTGACTTCTTCTTAGTGAATTTTTCTAGCCATTCATGCAAGAGAATAGGAAATTCACAAAAGAACCATTCGTGAGGACCATCGTAGATATACCTATCCAACCAATGGCCCGTCGAAAGCTTTAGATTCTGATTTTTATCTTCAGCAAACACCCACAATTTTAGGTCAAACAACCCTTTGATCTCTGGTCGGGTCGGATGCCAAAACATATCCTCCTCTTAATAGCAACTTGGTCCTGGAAATGAAACCATTTGTTGGCAAAACCCACCAACAAAGCCTCGTCGACAGGGGTTCTCACTTTGTCGATGCCCAACCAGCACAATCTCCCTGAGCACTAGCCCAGACAGGGTTTACCCTACCCGACAACGTCTGCAGGGCAGATGAAGTCTCACTTGAGATGCTCAAGGGAGAGATGTCGAAACCAAGTTTTCGGTAGTGGGGATAGACGATATGGGGATCCGATGGGGAGATGCCATAACTGCTAGATCAAAGCTTTGTCGTCGACATCAAGTCATTTCCACAACTTACAGAGTGCATCCAGAACTTATGCAGAAATTATTGATTCATTTCCATAGCATCATACAAGTGTCACAATAAATACCGCAGCATTGTTTATAAAACATATCAACTCATAGTGCAATAGAACATAACAAACTTGAATACATATCACATCAATATAGCATAAAGCCTGATTAAATCACAGCAACATCATAACAAATCAGGTCGCAACATCATAACATATTAGATTGCAGCAGTGATAACAGATAATATTTATGCAACAACTGTCATATCATATTAATCTTACGCAAAGGATCCAAATTACACAATTCTTCTCCAAAACCGGAGACTGTATACATCAGGAAAACCCAGATAAATCGCAGATACACAGGAAATTCTTCAAAAACCCGATCGCATTAGACCTTAGGCGATAATTATCCTTTGTTGTGATTCTCCTATGATGATCATAATCCTTATTTTCTCCCTTTTTTTCCTCCCTACTACTTGCAAAACTAGATCTATAAATAGGCTTGCACCTTTACATTGATGGTCCAATTCTAACTAACTTATAACCGCTAATGACCTATTGCACAAAACTTGGTCAAATAATATATAAAATATTCAAAGCGGTTATTCTTCTAGCCATCGCGTTAATCTGTCCTTGCGTGGTACCGCATGAGCTTGCGAAGCTACTGCGATGCTACGCAACTCACTTACCAAATCCCCTGCCAACAGAAGGCGCGACAAAAGGCTTGGAAAGAGAATTATATTAAGTTCAAGCAATTTTATCCAGATGATTTTGTTCTTCTTTATAACAATAAATTTGTATGACATCTTGGTAAGCTTCGTACTCATTGGTTGGGACCTTATGTTGTTACTTATGTCACGGATGGAGGTGTAGTTAGATTGCAGAAATTAGATGGTACTTCGTGTGACGAGTTCGTAAATAGTAATTGGCTGAAACCCTATTGGGATAGTCGTTCATCACTCGACTGATTCAAAGCAGTTTGAAGTTGTAAATAGTCGTAAAACAAAAATTTCACAAGATATAATTCTATCGCAAGATCAATTTGTGTCGCACTTCACTGTCGGTCACAGAAGATTTTGGCGGTGGGATTTTCTGTCTAGTATGTAATTAATGCGTAATAAATTCCTTCTTTTATGGTGAGGGAAGTGATGTCCTTAATGGAGCTTTATTATAAATTCCTAAAAGATTCCAGCGTATCAAACAATTATCTGCCATCTTTTTCATTTATTGCAGATCAAGTCGAAATAAAAACCCACGTGATTGGTCGATTTGCCACATGTGTAACTCTATTTCATCTCCGTACATGATCCAGTAGTTAATTTCACTTAAGTATTAGTTTATTGAGCCAAGAACTTGTGTACAACTTCTCTTGTTTGAAGCTTTCAATCATGGATATCCTTGTTTCGAGTTCAAGTATTGTGAGTGGGTCTGGCATGGAGGTTGCTACCGCCATACCCATTGTCGAGGAGGAACCTGAGATTATTTAACGGCCTACTACTGTCAATCAACCAAGGAAGAAGTGAACTGGTGTCCATGCTCTTTTTCTTGAGCTATAGCTGAAAGTTGCGCATGATGTCAAATCTTGATGGTCTGGGTATGCAACCGTGTTTCCTGGTTACATACCACCACCGAAAGAGAATTTTCCCAAGGTTGTGATCCACAAAAATGCAAAGTATATGTTATTTAATCCATCTATTCTTCCTGGTGTTCATATCACAGCGGACATCATGCCAAATTTGAAGAAATTGATTTTCATAGACCATGACTTGAGGAAGTTCCCATAATTTCAATCGTCCAAGTACATGACTTCAGTGCAACTGGTAGAAGGTGGGCCTATTTAATTGGTCCCCATAGATTGGGCACACAAATTGGAGAAATATGGAATTCTCTTGTTACTTTTTATGCCACAGTTCAGTCGCATTGTCGATCTCAATACATGTGTGAAGTAGTTCTTGGTATTCTTCCATGGCGGTTGTTTGTGAATGAATGATTGAAATTCTATTGATGCATATTTGATTTCCAGTATCACTGGGTTGCCGAAAGTAGGTGTGGATATGGAGCAATTATTTTCCAGTAAAGAACAGGAATTGGTTCGTGTCGCTCGTATGAAGGGGAAATAAATCTTGAAGTGCAACAAGAGGGGGTTTTATATTGCATCCATTCATAATCAAGGTTTTCTGCCAATCGCAAAGTTTTTGTCCATCAAATTGTTAAGGAAGATGTGACCAAGCCAGTGTACTGCTAGTTCTATTGCTACAATTGAGCAACGTGTTGGAGGGGTCCGAATGAACAAGTCCACTTTCTTCTTGAATGAGATATTAGCAGATACCCTTGATGCACATGAAAAAGGTAATCTATTTACATACTCATGGTTGTTTCTTTTTTGTTATTTTTTTAGGTGGATGAAGCCACCAAATTATCAAGGAATGGAATTAAATGGCACCATGCACGATATCAAAACTTGTGTTTTGATGAGAAGGATTGTAAGTGACAAATGGAAAATAATGTAGAATTTTATCTACATGCTGTTGCGTTGAGATATTACACTAGGATCTAGTCAAGGATTGTTGATGAAAGAGTTAGTCGATACTGGAATATCATCATATTTACTACAGGGGTGCAATACCTACACCCTCAACCAAAAATAAATCGAGGGAATCAATGGTTGATCACTGCTTTTTGGTTATCTGGAGAAGAGCTTGATATGATCATGTGGTATTGAAATGATGAGTGGAATCCGCCTATCGTAGATGACTTATTGTTGACCAAAAAAAAGTTGCGATGGGTAGGGACATCAAGTACCTAAGCTGAGGGCCCACGTGATGAAGAAAACCCACCAATATCGCACCATAATAACGACAACGAGTTAAGTGCGACTCCAATAGATCCAGAACTTGGTGAGAAGAGAAAAGCTACTAAAGAAGGTAATAAGAGCCATAAGAAGAAAAAGGATACCAGGGATATCCCAACTAGACTTACTAATGATGATTCCTTTTGAATGATAGGATGGTCGAGATCGTTGATGAGACTCTACAAAAGATTAATCAAATAAATATTAAATTGTTTGGATTTGTTACGGATTTTCTTCAAACATTGTGTGATAAGGAGCAGGGCCTTAGATTTTCATATGTTCATGCCTTGTCGCAGATACAAGAAGTTGGTCCTTCGAAGGATCGACCGGCCGAAGTACCACTACCTCGGCAGCATCGCAAGATTCAGGTAATCTTGAGAGAAATTGATTTTGGTACAATAGAGCTTAACAAAATAATTAAAAATATTGCATATGTCGGTTTGGACTTGTCTATAGTCCCCATGTATATATTGCATAATTTACAGTGAGACGCAGTCAAACAACTTAAAGATAGAAAACACATTGTATGAACAGTTGAAGCAATCGAAAAAAATTGTTGCGACACTACAGGGTTAGTTGTATGAGACAAAGAAGTAAACAAAGAAATGGAAGAAACATAGGTAGAGACTTGAACAAGAAGTCACTACTTCCTTCCAGGGTATTCCATAAGTCGAGGTCACACTAGACATGTTTTCAGAAGCTCAAGTTATTAGACTGGGGGAAGTTGCAACTGACTTCCACCAGAAGATTGAAGAGTTAGAGGCCAAGTCACTTCCCACTATGCATGTTGAGGTACTAGAAGAGAGGAGAAATGAAATAGAAGTAGAAATTCGAAAGATTCACGAGTTCTAGGTACTCTGTTCCAAGGCATATGCGTAGGTTTATCACCATTGGGAAGCACTAATGGACGACATTGAATTGCAAGAGATAATTGATAGACTCTATGTCGCAGAGTCTAATTTGGATAGCATGAGGATTTCACTAAAGATGTTACCTCCGGTCGAAAATATGGGTAAGTATATTGAATTTAAAGTTGTACAATAGCATATCATGAAACTCCACACAAAAAAACAATGTAGAACTAATCGGGTTGTTGAGCTTCAAGATGAAGCAGAACAAGTTGCAACGACCATCTACCTTGTGCATATTCAAGTGCAATAAGTTGTAGCAACCACAGGGGTGGAAAGTGCAAGGCCTATTAGTGTTGAACATGTGGAGAAAGTTGCTAAAATGAAATAATACATTCAATGACAGATGAGAGATGTGATGAAAATATTCAATGATTTTCAGGCCAAGCTGAACACAATGAAAATATATGTCTCAAGTAGTTTGGGATGAGCCACATGTGAGTGTCGGGGGACTGTTGGCCCTAGGATAGTTTGATGTAAAAATTTTTGTGTTGTTTAAACAGGTTGTAATGAAGTGGGAGTTGAAAAGGGTCGACTCCATAATTTTGGGGATTTTTTTGACAAATCATTAATGCATATGGTGGGTTAGTTAGAAAGAATTTCCACTTATAGGTAGTGGTCACGAATGTAAAACTACCATTAGTTTCCTATAAAAATTTAATGTGTTGAATAGATTAGGGATAGGGATTCTTATGGTAGAATGAGTCGAAGTTTGATGTAATACATGCCAATTTTGTATATTGTAGTGGAGATTAATGAGTAAGAGTCATGTAAAGGGAGTTTTTTCGATCTTCAGGCTGTGTGTGCAAATCTAATGTACTGAATATTTTGATGAATAAGTTTGCAGGCTATGCGCATAGACAGAAATCGTTCTATACATGACTCATGCCAGATGAAGAGCGTGTTTGTGGTTTTCTCTTGTATGGGTTTCCATGTTGAAATTCCCATGTCAAATGGTGTATGATTATATGTGTGTGTGTGTGTGTGTTGTTTTATGATTTGTCACAACCATAATGTTATACATTATGCATTCAGGATAAATAGTTAAATGATAAATGGAATCAAATTGTAAGTTGTCGCGGAATGTTATTTATCGATTTATATGTTATGAGGTTTTTTGTAATAATGTTGTTGTACTGCTGGTATATAATTGACATAGAAAGATCTCCTTCCATCACTCCAAAATCATGGTTCTTTCATCTCCCACAAGGTATCTCGGGTGAGACGACACTTGCATAGCATGTTTTGTCGATTGGGCTTTTCTCTATCGGGCTGATACCCTGGGTTTTGTTGGATAGTCGTGAAGGTGAACCTAGGTTGAGTTGATTCGATCCAATACCACATAACCTATCAAATTCTATACCATATATCATTGGAAATGTATTTCTATCATCAAAACTGGGTATTTCACAGTTTTTCATTTGGATTTACGGTTTGAAATATATCTTTGATTAAAGCAACATATGTCTGCAAAAACAGTGCATGCGCATGCCTTGATCTTCAGCAAACATTTTCTCATTCCTTGGGAGACCACAAAGCAAGTATTTTATATGGATGGAAATTTCTCTTTGATATATCAAATGGGTCTTCAACAGAATTCAATTCCATCCCTTCCATTAGAAGCTGTGAATGGATTTGCAGCGAGACATCAACTGCCCCAAAAACCATGAATTTTTCAAAATTTTGGACTTTTATTAAATTCTATTCTAATCATGGTTATGGGACAACCACAAAAAATGCACGGTAATGTATTTTAATCATGGTTATGGGTCAACCATGCAAAACCCATATTTAGGGGTCAACCACACAAATCCCACGGTTATGGGTTAGCCATACAAAACCCATGGCTATGGATCAACCACACAAACCCACAGTCATGGTTATGAGTTAGCCACACAAAACCCACAGTTATGGTTCAACCACAAAAAACCCACGGTTATGGGTTAACCAAAAAAACCCATGGTCATAGTTATGGTTATGGATCAACCAAAAAAAACCCACAGTTATGGGTTAACCACACAAAACCCTTCTCTTCTTTGTCAATTGTCACAATGTAATCATGGTCTCTTTTTAGCATGAAATGATGGGGACCATCATTTTCTAAGGGGTGAGGAATGATCTAGATTTTAGGGGGAATATGGTCTAAATTCAAATATATAAGTGAGAAAAGCATTAAATGGAGAGGCCACCCTCTTTCATTCATCATAAGAGCATTAAATGGATAGGCCACCCTCTCCCATCCATGGTATTTGGTAGTCCATGGTTTTGTTCCATGGTATGGATGTAAGGAACATTGTCCATGGTATTTAGTAGCCCATGGTTTTGTTCCATGGTATGGCTTCAAGGAACATTGTAATGATATTATATAGATCATTTATGCCTTCTCAATAAATCAAGATATTATTTATGTCATCCTACCTTTCTCTTATTCTATTAAGTTATTTTTGAGTTATTGGTTTTGAGTGTCTTTCTTAGTATAGTTTGAGAGGTAAGGAAGAACCCTTTTTGAGCCTCACCCCTCCATGTGGTCTATTTACTCTATATTTATCTATGTTATGGATCAATTATTAACAGTTTTGTAGCTTTAATCTCCTCCTCTTTCGACATTCAATCCCCTTAGGTCTCAACCCCCAAGATTTGGATCAGTATGTCTACATCATGAAAGCTAAAATCAATGAATTTTTTCAATGTATATATTTCCTTTTCTCCACATTTGGAATTTGTAAAAACAACGAAAGAACATTTAAAGCCTCTATTGATGAATTAACATACTATGGTTAAATTTAAATAAAAATTTATGTTTATAGATTAGTGAAATTTTCAACAAACAAAAACCCATCAATTTTACACAAATCAATCTATAAATAATTATATGAAATTAAAACTTACATTCTTATATGGGATATAAGAATGTATGGGGTAAACACTTTTTTCCTTTTAATGTATTTTTTTGTAAAGTGCTTGAAAGCGCCTAAGGAGTGTCTCTATGAATAGAAGTTTAGAAATAAAAGAGACTTGAAATCCAAAATTTGATGCATGTTGGAACCATGTTTCAACCAAATATAAATTTAAACAACATAACAATGTCAAAATGTAAAAAAGTAAAGGCCAAGAAATCACTCTTGTGAATGGTAATACCAAATATTAAAAAATAAAATGCAACCAAGAGTATTTGGAAGATGCTCTTTTATTCTCCTATTCATGTTTTGCATTATCACATATAGTATGTTTGTGGTTTGCATGGAATAAAACATTAATTTACTTTAATTAGAACTAAAATGCATATATAGAATAAATTGTGATGAACATTCATATGGTATGAAAAATAGTCTTAGTATAATACTTTTCAGCTATGTTCAACTACTACATGGACTTGTTTGTCGGGCGATATATTGTATAGATTTTGAAACTATGCAGATTGACATTTTGCAGTAATAATTCAATGCATATCATATAAGAAACAAATTAAATTTTGCACTAATTTCTGCTTATAGAGTGGAATCATTTGCAAAGCTACTTTCTATTCTTGTTGACCTCTTCTTAAACCTACATTTCTATCAATTACTAAATGTATATGTGCCAATCCCATGCATTTGTAGGACAAAGTAGTAGCTGGAAAATCATTGTTGTGTTGGTATGCATTTGTACAAGAGATATAGAATAAAAAAATATGCATCAATTTTTCAAGGACTTGGACACTAAATCATCACACGTGAACTATTTATTAAAAGAAAAATAGAATGTCCTTGAAGCTCCAAAAGACATTTGAAATCCCATTCCAAAACCTGTATTAATGTAACATTGTAACCATGTAATTTACCATTCAAATTTTAGATAAGCATGAACATTATCAATAAGTTCTAACATTTCAATGATCTCAATCTTGCATGGAATAGAGCATTAATTTATTGTAATTATAACTAAAATCCATATATAGAACAAATTGTGATGAACATTCACATAGTATGAAAAAGTCTTAGTATAATACTTTTAAGCTATGTTCAACTACTAAGTGGACTTGTTTGTCAAGCCATATATTGTATAGATTTTGAAACTATGTAAATTGACAATTTGCAATAATAATTCAATGCATATCATAAAAGAAACCATTCAAACTTTGCACTAATTCCTTCTTATTGAGTGGAACCATTTGCAAAGCTACTTGCAATTCATGTTGATATCTTCTTAAACCTACATTTCTATCAAGTAATACACATATATGTTCCAATCCCATGCATTTATACAATCGTAGCTGGAAAATCGTTGGTGTGTTGGTATGCATTTGTACAATACCTACAAAGTCAAAAAATGCATGGGATTGGAACATTACAATAAGTTCTAACATTTCAATGATCTCAATCTTACTTTTAAAATTTTGTTGAATACAAAATTAGTCTCAAAACTAATTTTGATGGCTTAACTCCCACAGGTCTCTACATCAATATTTAAACATTTCTTGTAAAGCTATAAGCAAGTAGGATAAAAGCATATTGATTATGAATATATCCTCTCATTTCGTAAAAGAAGAAAAAACACCTCTCAATGTTGGAATTAGTAACAAAAATTAGTCAAATCAATACTACACAATTATAGTGGAGCACGGTAATAACAAATTTTCATCTTCAATAATGTACCTACCACAACTCTCCCAAATATTGGTTTGACAAAATAAGTAGCTTTAAAGTAGACACTTCGAGCAATGCTATAATTAGAATTGTTTTAGGATGTTGTGAAATGTGTTATGAATTCTACTAAAGGGTTCAAACACGTACATTCAATATTCTTCACCCTGAGTTGAAATTATGTACCACGGGCTGCTAGAGTTTACAATAATCTCATTTTTCTTATTAACTTGTAGCCCAAGATATAATTTCTAGTATTGTCATCTATATTTGTATGACTGTACTATATGGTGTTTGGTGTCTATTTTATTTCTTTTAAAGTATGCTAATATATAAAACATATATGATATAATCACCAAGGGTTGGCTCAATTGGTGGATGGGCGTGCTAAGTCCACAGAGGACTTGGGATAAAATCTCATTGGGTCCTTTGGGGTTACTTAGAATTCCACTTGAAAATTATGCGTAAAAAGGGGGTGAGATCCACAAAGGATAGCTCAGTATTAGAACCCCCATTATTTACTAAAGTGTGTGAGGATGGAGTGATATTATTTCCTTGGAAATTAAAATATTATATACAAAATATGGTTACATTGCATACTGTTAGCATTTATTACTCCAAAGTCCCTCTACAAATATTATTTATAGAATTACCCCTACAAAAATTTTGTCCATCTACATTAAGCTACAATTAGTGCCCAACGCATACATAAAAAGAAAAGAACCCATCATCCAAGTCACTTGTAACAACAAAAGATTCCTCAAGGTGATTTTTTTGCAGTCAGTATGTTTTACAATATCAACAACAAGGTCATTAACAACAACTTAATCTTTGTGAATTATAATTTACGTTTTCTTACCAATTTGTAGCCAAAGATCTAATTGCCTATGCTACTTGAATTGACTACCCAATATGAATTCCTTAGTGTTATCTATTATTTGCATGTTTTCATGATGTACATACTCAACCCATCCAAACATGCCAACCACAATCCCTCATTTACTCCATCAAGTACGAATAAGATAAAGAATAGCATATATGATGTCATTACATGCTATATGATAGACTCGACTTATGAAGAATTGGTAATCCTATTACTCTCAAGAGATGAATTATGAACAAACAATTTTGTTGAATGTTTAACACATAATAAATGCTAAAGGAGAGAGAATTTGATGGAAAATACAAGTAACATTGAGTTTGAGGCCACATAGACACCCTTTTAAATACTTTAACGAGCGTGAAAGGAAGCAAGTGTGCTAGAAAATCTTTTCATTCTTTTAGGAGTCAAAAAAGAGCTTAACAGAAACTTTGTAAATTATGGTCAGTCAAGCAAGGAGGAAGTATTCGATGTGCCAAAAGGGGTGATGTTGTGAACACGGCTAATGTGAATAAAAATGGAACACTAGTGGGGCCTCCTTGCAGGATGATGGATGGCAGTAAATAAGGCCAAGTTTGTAGAATGGATGGAGCGGGTGGCTCGTGAACATGTCAATACGTACAATGTTTTATTTGCATGGTGAAAATCAAGGTAGCACTGAGAAATGACCCAAAAAAGGTAGTGAGGGAGGCAGTCTAGTAGGTCTTTTATTCACCTAGGATATTTTTGCACAGTGGTGGCAACTTCCTATCCTCCTAGAGGATGATCCATACGTGAGCATGGACTACCAGGGAGATCTGGAGATGCCTCGACCTCTAGGATAGGTATGGGGACATGATGGTACATATACATGACTCTATGTGGTTTTAGTCATATATAGTTACTAGCATTGTGGTAGTTATATCATGTGTGTGATAGATACTGATGACATACTATGTGCATATGTAGACGTGGGACCACACCCTCCAACGGGGTACCAATGATGCAGGGGCAGGGTGGAGGGTTTATATCCACACAATCATGGGCAGAGGAGGCAATCATAGTGCTACATTGGACTCATTGTGGTTGGACCTAGAGCGCCTCATTAGGGGAGTTTTGAGGTAAAAAATGGGCCTCAGAAAAAAGAAAAAAAATTGTACTATTAAAATTCACTTTATAAGAACCAATAAAATTCAAGATGATGATTTCAATGATAAGGGTAAAATTTATAAAAAACAATGGAGGGAAATAGAAAAAACTACCTTTTCTTATCGTATTTTTGGCATATCTCCTTATCGGTTCACCCAAATTTCAAGTTTTGGGACTCGTTGGATGCAAAATTTAATACGTTTTTTTAATGAAATTTTCATTTTTGGGTGTCGTGGGTACCTCAGAAGTATGCAGTGTAGGTATGGGTTGGATGCATAATTTAATTCCGCATCCAATGAGTCCCAAAAATCGAAATTTGGGTGAACCGATAAGGAGATATGTCAAAAATACGATAAGAAAAAATAGTTTTTCTTTTTCCCCTCCAAACTTTAGAACTTTTATTTTATTATTATAACTCTTATTTTATTATTTTCCTTATGAGGCCCATTTTAGACTTAAAAAATCCCCTAATTATTGGAGGGGTTCACTGACGATGGGTGGCAGTACCTAGATGACGATTTGATCGTCACGTGCTACAAAGCTCCTCCGGAGTGGATCTCTCCGATGAGGAGGATCATGGTTGTTGTTGAGTATGTCAGAATAGTGGCAGAGGGTGATGTGCTGATGGAGGAGGAGAGATCTAATGAGGAGGACACAGAGTCCAAGGAGGATGACTCCGACTAGCATCTTGTGAAGATGCCCCCAATGCATTTGAGCATGGGGAATTTTGTATGATATATATGATGAGAAAGCCTCTGGTGCTTCTCATTTTGTATTGAACATGATATTTATGATATATATGCACATGGATGCACTTTTTTCTATTTTTATGGGTTTTTATGAGTCTCTTTTTATGATGATGATTATGCCTATATGTCATATATGAAATATGTATGCATGACTATATGATGATGCATGATGCATTTTATTTCCTATATGCAATGATTAATGTGCCACTCTAGAGCGTCATTAGCCATTTGTTCTGCTACGCTATTGAGACTTCTGTGAACATGCATAAATCAAATGGATTCGAAATGTCTAACCAAGTTTCTAGTGTGCAGAAACTATCTAAAGATATAGGGATCACGTACTCGGTAGCAGTTATTCAACTGGGCGACAAGTAGCTGGGAGTATAGGAAGACATCAAGGTGACGGATATTCAAGTGAAGGGAGGTGGTCAAGGGACCAGTGACACCGTCATACTGATCCTGGTTGTTACTAGCAACACCAACACACATTCCATATGGATCAACTCATGTGATGGGGAATAAATGACCGACGCGGCCTAGGAGAGACTAGGAGACCATCTACTTGCATCGTCAACAAAATTGACATAGAAAGTAAAGGTAGGATCCATATAGAGAAACCAAGGAAACAAACTATGAGACTCAAGGTAAAAAATGTAAAACAAGAAATAAAAACTATGATACAAGGGTATGCATGGTGGGTGAGTTCAAGCGTAGAACCTCTTGAGGTAGAGCCCATTGCGAGTACTCTTCAAGAGGTGACCATCAGACTCAGCAAGGAGATATTCCCCCTTATTGATACATCGATGAACGACATAAGGAACATACCGCATGGATTTGAACTTCCCTTTTCCAGTCTTATTGTGGGCTTCGTCATAGACGAGGACAAGGTACCCCTCAATAAAGGTGCGCGGGTAGAAGTGGGAGTCATAATGGGACTTCGACTAAGTCTTATCTGCTTTGATCATTTGGAGATTAGCGCAATGGTCCTCATCAGTTTGTTCAAGCATAATTAGGTGCTTTTCTAAAGGTGAAGTATTAAGTAGAAGCTTTGATGGTAAGGTAGAGTGACGGTATCTGGAATTCAATTGGAAGAACTAATTCCACACCATGGGCTAAGTGAAATGGGGTTAAACTAGTGGCGATTTTGAGGATCTCTTCATCATCATGAAAGTGGTGTCGGGATAGATCAGGGGGATCTTCCATGACCGAGGAGGGGGAGGGACAACTAGAACTAGTAGATATCATATAAATGGTGTTATTGGTGTCCGAGGAAGAGGCTAAAAGGTGGATCTCCTCAAGGACAGTGATTTTGGACTCATAAGAGTGCTTGCGAAGGTCATTGAGGAGTGATCAGTACTCAAGAAATTTTGGGCAATGGTGTGAATAATGACCATATAGGCCAAAAATACACATGGGTGGTTGGTTTGGATAGATTTGTTTTTAACCGCAGGTATGGTTGGTATGTTGACAACTGGAGCATCATCGGTCTCGATTATTGTGCACATATGGGTGCGGAGGATCGACAAATTAGGATAATTTTGTGTTGCGTGGCCTTGGACATCACACAAATCACAAGTAGGAGGAGGGTGTGGTTATTTTGGGAATTTAGGTGCCCTATCCCTAGTCTTTGTGGGAGGCAGGAAGAAAAAGTAGTGGGATGAGCAATCGTTTGTGCACTAGGAGGTGGGTGTGACACCGTCTCAATAGGATGGACTAGAGTTAGCACAATTTATGGAGTCATGGGTAGGGTGGGGGGGTCAAGGTGCTATTATCACACAAAGTGTAGCTACCCACTAAAGGGATCCCATCCGGGATGGTAGAGGTGAGGTAGATAATCGGTGACACCGTAAGGGCCTCGTCCACTACGGATAAAGGGTAGTTGTCAAACCAGATGGGCTCTTTTTGCATTAGATCAAACCAGAGAATGATCAAGGCAGAGACCCTACTATCCTAAGAGGGATAGCACACCTACTCAAGACACTCCTAGGGTTTGGAAATGGATAAAAGAGGAGATATAATGAGCGGATAAGACTATATCTATGGAATAAGTGTGGTATAGGTATTAGAGCCAAGTTGGAGAGTCTTAGTAAATATAGGAAATAACCCAACTTGATTGAGATTGTATCACAAATATAGTTAAGGAAATAGATCTAGGGAGATTTATCCAAATGAAATCAAACCCTAAAGGGACCCACTTAGGGTTTTTGCATAAGTGGACAAAGTGGACCCAAAAGAGCAGATCAGGGAATGATATGACTAGATCAGGGTGCTTGAAGGTTGGATCTATGATTTTGAGGTGGGTCCAAGCATACCCATCTGACAGATCTAAAGAAATGGTCACCCACCCAAGAGGGCCACCCCCACCTAAAGTGACTAGTGTTAGATCCCAAGGAAAATGGAGTTCGATTAATGTGAAAGTTGAGCTATATGTTTTAACCATTAATCTCCAAGTGGGTTTTAATGGCTATTATAAAAATCTCACTGGATCTATCAAATCTACGAAATGAGGTTTTAAGAAAGAGGGTTTAAATGGACCAATGGATAAAAAAAACCGAAGAACAATACTAACTGTTTTCCCTAAATTCTGCTAGCTAGATTGCAGGGTAGCAAAGTTTAGGGACCTCAAAGTTCAAAGGATAACTTTTGTTCATTTTGGATAACTAGAGGGATCAAAAATAAAATCATAAAATATCATGAACAATCTAGTAAAAGGATCTGAAAACATTAGATGTTTGTATACACAAGGATATAATAAAAAGATAAAATGAATCACAATCAAATACAAAACATAGGTACAAATCATAAGAGGTACAAGAAGAGACAACAAACAGTTCTAATCTTGTAACATGACATGGAAATCAGATATTTATAAAGACATTTCAAATATCAAATTTACAATAATATTCATTTATTTTCACATGCATGTATACATAAAATATCTATATAAATAAAAAGTGCAAATAACAATTCAAACATAATTACTGAACATCAAAGCAATATACAGTTTTAAAGCTAGCTCCCAGTAACCAAAAGTCTTTCATCATAAATATACTCACATAACAAAATAGTAATCAGAATGTAACATGAGAAGTTGGTACCTTCTCGACCCTCATGAGTCTTCTCATTTTGCAATAAAAATAATACCCTTTAGAGAGTTCTACAAGCTTTTAAGAATTAGACTCAAAATAAATCTTCTATGATGGAACCATATTTGAATCTGGGATTGACTACCCAAATGTGTCATCGGATACACAAATATTGGCTCAATTATGCCTTGGAATCTAGAACCGATTTGGTTTCATTCCTGAAAACATGGGATGGAGAGCCCTTTTCAATTCAAATCTCTGCCATTTCCAATTTAAAACTAAATTTATCAGCCTTGGATTCTAGTTAAAAGATGCTTCATTGTTTCCAGCTCAAGATATTTGTGTATTTGCAAAATTTTCCATTGATATTTATACCCTTTATATAGCAATTCATAAATGTATCTAATCCTCTACTTCCAGGTACTATTCCACTTGCTAGATAACTCTACCTTTAGATCTAGAATGATTCTTTTGAATGCTAATCCAAAATTATCTCCTTCAAATGCTGAGTGAATCCTTGAAATTTGGAATTTAGTTACTTAGCAAAAATATGGAGGAAAAGACCCGCACTCATTCTAGCTGTCTATCAAACTGGGGAATGTCTCTTTGAATCCATGGGATTTCGTGCACCCAACACAAAGTTTGCATCTTGGCCTTCAACATTGTAACTTCCTCGAACGCATGGAACTTGACCCTATGGGATCCAAACAGTGCATCTAACCCCTCATTGTTTAAAGAGGACTTATGGTGCTCAGCCCTATATTTAAATAAACATCAATCCATCTTAGACTTATGAACATCGCTTCCTCAATTGTACACAACATGGGAAGAACATCAATTCGTCTATTGCTCTCGAAACATATTTCTCTACTTTATGTAATATATAGAGGTTGTAGTGGAAAAGGACGGAGTATTTCTTAGTGGCACGTTTGGATCATTCATCTGATTCTTCTCAATCTAGAAACTCTGTTTGCTACCATGTATATTGGATCATATGGCTCTTCTGAATGATGGAGAGGTTGAAATAAACACATGTTCTCCAACTTTGGTGAAATGGTGAACCATTGCAATATCTGAAAAATCATTTACCTAACTGGTGTTCTAGGATTCGATTTGAAGTTTGTTTCCATTAGAATTACCAGCTCTGTGTTTCCTTTCTGTAACCATTACTGCATTTGAGGTTGTGTACACAATGTTGTAGGTGGAGGTTGCAGAAGATAACATAAACCCTATAAATATAAATTACCACCACATGAAGTACAGAGCATTAAGTTTAATGCATTCTTGGATTTGGGGAAGTATTGCTTTCTTGACGGCTGTAGAAACATGGCCAACTATCACTTAACAAGTTATAATAAAACCCAAATACTGAATAAACCATAATTACTTGATAGAACTTTGTAACCTGCACAAAATCATTAACCTAGCAATTTGGCAGCGTGCATATAGATGGAGCATAATGAATACACTACCAGATTGCATATACAACATGTTTAATCAATCATTTCAGAATCTAACTCTCATTTGATTCGATTATAAACACACCCACTCATTTATCAAACTAGGAGCTAAGTATAAGCCTATATGTATCCAAGATGCAAGAAATAAATTTAAAATGAAATAAAAAACATAAGAAATAAAATAAAATAAAGGGAATGGAAAACGTTCAAAGTAAATTATAGACAAAGGGAATAATTGACAGTTATAGGACTAACACTAACCTTGCAGATCGTACCTAAAAATACTTGTGGTCACCTTGGATGTTGATGATCCTTCCACTTGGTTACAATTTCAAGCAAGATCTAGCATGAAACAAAAGAAAAATGCCCAATGAAGGAAGTGTGCCCCCTCTTCTCCACCTGCAAAATCAATAGTACGAATGAGATTTGTTTAAGGATGAAAAAGATAAGCTACGTAATTCATCAACAAAGAAATATTCAATGCACAAAGTGACAATTGAAAACTCCTTGAAGATGAACATTTTTTCCGGAAGATGATGCAAGATGCCTTAGCAATATCCTCCAACCAATTCGCTACCCTGCAAAAGATCAGTACGGACTTCCAGAAAAATAGTTGTTTGCATGCAAGATATACTGAAATGTCTAAGCAAGAGGCATAAAAATAACGTCTAATTACATTCACAAAGCTTCCAAGAGTTTCTGAAAAAGCTTTATTGTATTCAATATTCTCAGAGCCAAAAGTCCACTTTACAAATGAGAGAGCATCTCAATATATAGATTTCTCAAGTACATAATACCTAGATCCAAAAAAGATCAAGGGTCAAGATCATAATATAAAACCATCATAATCTATGGCTAAGATTAGACAGATATATCTCACATAGATCAACTCAAAAATATAAGGGGGCACATCACTAGAAATTCCCAATGAGGGGCGCACCACATAAAACATGACTAATGACCAGAAAGTGGCACATGGTGGGGCTAGGAGGTTATGTTATCCTTCACTAGCATGACCCCATGGAAAAATTAAAAATGTGTGGTGGAAAATAATATAAAGGAGTGGTGAAAATCACTTGGGGGACTCCCTCAAAATACATCAAAATATCCTCAAAATGCATAAACTAAGGATGTGTGAACCTTGAATGAAGTGAAGTTGATGTCAGATGATGAGCATGACCCAAAAACTATGACTTGTACCAAATACATGCCAATAATTTTCCTCAATTACCCAAATCAATTTCCTCATTAGCCATTTTTATTATTAAAATACTGACTTGGGAACATAAAATAACCAATATCTCACCCAAGAGGATTCCACGCAAAAAAAGAACTGCAAATATGTTCCTGAAACCCCAGGTAGATGGTAAATACGACTGGATGCACCTTGCAAATCCACTCAAGTGTTCCAATAGATCTCCTCAACACATGTAAAATGTTTTATTTTCATTTTCCCTAGGGAAAATCTGCTATAAAAGTCCAAGAGACCCATATCTATCATGTACCTACCTAAAACTGAAAACTAGCAACACCAATGGACTCGGAATGTCCAAATCAACTAGGAATGAGTACTCATACACCATATTTCCATTAAAAATGTACATTAGAGGCCCCATCCATGTCAAAGCAATAATAATAATAATAAAGCCTATAAATGTTGATAATCATGGAAACAATACAAGCCATCATAGAAAATCAACATATGAAGCATGAATATGTCTAATGGGAACCTATAGACCATAAATAATCATCATCCATTAACATATGTCTATAACTCATCCTAGATCTTGCTCATGGCCTGGTTAATACTGGCTTGACCAAGTCAAGACTGATCAAATGATGACCCAAGTGCTAAAATCTGATACTGCAATGTACAAGTGGACATGCATGCTCAATTACCTATGCTAGCAGTGACACTCTAGTACAATTAGATTTTGTTGGCAAGTATAAGCACAATACATATATAATAATCCAAATGAAAATGATTAGTTGCTTTAAAACAAGAACCTCCAGTGTATAGTCATTTATAGATTCATCCCTTTTTCTAGTCAAGGGTGAAGGGATCATAAACAATAGGTAAGGCCAAGGGATGAATTTATAACTCAACACTATAAGCATATGGGCTAAAGGACAAAGGCATCCACACAACATAATAAGTTGGACTAGGTGAGCAATAGGGCATGGCAGTATCTCACATATGGGTGGAATGATTATAAATCTCCACTAAAATCTATACTAGCAATATTTTAATACTTTATTTGCTTAGAATTTGTTTCACTAGTTGACCTCTAAAGGTAGGTACCTTGGTAAGCCTTCAGGGCTTCCAGATAATGACAAAGACATGACAGTCTTGGGTTAGTCTCTCCTTGTTTCCCAATGGGGGGAAATGAGTCATACATTATACAAAGGATGAGTGCCCATCCTCTAGCCATCTAATTTATTTTTCATTGATAACTTGCTAGCCTCCAAGAGTAGGTGCCCTGGAAATTCTTTTGGGCTTCCAGAAAATGACTTTTGTTAGATTTTTAGCATTCAAGCTAACATTATGATCTTAGGATCTTATCTAAGAGAATAACATGCATAGAAATAAAACACAAGAGACAATGAACACAAATATTTTCCTCGGAGAAACCATAAAGGACAAAACCCCGCAACTTCCTCAGAGATAGAATCAACACCAAAAGCAAAACCCCAAAAACAGTAAGATGATCTCTCGACAGCAGTAATCTCTCTCTCTATCTCTCTCTTGTCCCAGCAACTTCTTCTCTCACTCATGCGCCCCAGTGAATGAGTGTGTGTGTTATAAATAGAGAGTCTCACTCTCTATTTATATTCTTTCATTCACTTAATTTCCACTCCAACATGTTGGCCTCACTTAACAATTACTTACTAGAGCCGACATCTCTAGGAGAGTCTAATAACCGTAGTGCCCCACAATTGTGGGGACTTTGCCCCTCCGATCAACAAGGAGGGTTATCCTTAACACAATGGTGGGGACTATTGCCCTGACTTAAAATAACTCACCTAGGGTCGAATTCTCTAGGATAGTCTAATAACCCTAGGGCCCCACAACTGTGGGGACTTTAACCCTTGAACAATAGGAGGGTTACCCACAATGACTTGACATGACTTTTTTACATTATTGAATTTCCTGATAGGAGCATCGAGGCATGACATGACTCAAATACATTATAAACACTTCCTGGAATAAACATCGAGGTACAATATATGAAATAGACAAGTGAATACATTCCAAAGTTACAAATACATCAACACTCCCTCTTAACTAGGAAGGTATTTTCTCGACACAATTTGTCAACAGTGGTCTTCTTCTCTATATCAACTAGATCATCTCGTCACCTTCATCTTCAATTCATCTTCATCTTCAAGTCATTTTCATCTTCAAGTTATCTTCATCTTCAAGTCATATTTATCACTGGATCTGGATCATAATCATTGGATCTAGATCATCACTCGATCTGGATAATCACTACTAGATCATCATCACTAGTGTTATCTCATGATTCTTCTCATCACAGGAAGTTCTACAAATCCATCCCTTTTTCATGTTGGTTATAGGCCTAGCCTCCATGTAGGTCTTCTTCAGTGCTTATATCTGACCCTAAGTCAGAATGGCCTGCCCAACACTTACATTTGACCATGAGAGGAACACATCCAACACCATGTCAGAAAGGAATGCCCAGCACTCACATCTGACCATGTGGGAACACATCCTACAACCCTGTCAGAAAGGCCCATCACTCACATTCGATCATGGTAGGAACACATCCAAGAACCATACCGGAAAGGCTCAACACTCACATCCGACCATGGGAGGAACACATCCAAGAACCATATTGGAAAGGATCAGTACTTATATCTGACCATGGGAGGAACACATCCAAGAAGCATATCAGAAGGGCTCAACATTTATATCTGACCATGGGAGGAACACATCCAAGAACCATATCAGAAGGGCTCATCACTTATATCCAGCCATGTGGGTAACACATCCCGTATCCATGCTAGAAGGGCTCAACACTTATATCCATCCATATGGGGAACACATCCCACAACCATGATAGAAGGGATCAGCACTTATATCTGATCATGTGGGAACACATCCCACAGTCTCCTCAGAATGGCTCTGCACTTACATCTGATCATGTGAGAACACATCCCACAGTCACATCAGAATCACCCTGCACTTACATATGATCATGTGAGAACGCATCCCACAGTCACATCAGACTGGCCCTTAGCTCTAGGCTAAGTATTCCTGGTAACTGACTAGGTGCCTCCATTCAGAGAATGGCATTTAGAGCTTATATCTGATGATCTAAGAACCAATCCTACAGTCACATCAAAATGGCTCAGCACTCATATCTGACATGGAAGGAACCAATCCTCTCACCATGACAAAATGGCTCAGCCCTTACATCTGACCATGGAAGGAACTGTTGAATTTTCATATGCTAAGCTAGATCATTAGTATTTCATTTGGAATTCATAACAAAAGCATATAAACATGATCACTGAAAGATAGACAAGCACAACCATACAAAAGGAACACAAAGATTTATCCTGGGAAAACCCTAAAGGGAAAAACCTAGCAAAAGCTTCCTCAATATAGATGCCCCAAAAAGATAAAAGGTAAAACCAAAAAGGAGATCAAAGCCTGGTCCTCCTCCTTCTCCAGCTACTCTTCTCTTCTCCACTAATGAGCTACACAAGTGAGAGTGTGCGCTCAAATGAGGAGAGATACACCTCTATTTATATTCATCCATTCACTTCAATTAACTCATTCGACATGTAGGCTCGAGTTAATCATGTAGGCTCGAGTTACACATGTAGGCTCAAGTAACCACACTGGGGTGCTAATGACCCACCTTTACAATTAGAGGGGACAAAATCATGACTCTTATTAGTTCTTCCGATTAGAAGCATCGGGGTACAATATAATACAAGTGGTTCTCCCGGTAGTACCATCGGGGACCACAAAAGATACATATAGAATATTCTTCGAAGTTACAATATTTCAACACTCCCCCTTAACGAGAAAGGTATTCTACAACAACATCAACAACAACAAATGTAGGAGAGAGATAGAGGACATCATCAACATCATCAGGGTAATACATCTATAAATCATTGGAAGCTTTTCAACATTATGTAGTCTTCATCTTCAATCTTAAATCTTCATCATCATTAATACTTTGACTACTTCGATCAACAACATCTTCAGCACTTTGACCTTTCGATCAGCAACATCATCTTCAGCACTTTGACCTTTCGGTCAGCAACATCATCTTCAGCACTTTGACCTTTCGATCAGCAACATCATCTTCAGCACTTTGACCTTTCGATCAGCAACATCATCTTCAGCACTTTGACCTTTCAATCAGCAACATAATCTTCAGCACTTTGACCTTTTGATCAGAAACATCATCTTTAGCACTTTGGCCTTTCGATCAGCAACATCATCTTTAGCGCTTTGACCTTTCAATCAGCAACATCATTTTCAGCACTTTGACCTTTCAATCAGCAACATCATCTTCAGCACTTTGACCTTTTGATCAGCAACATCATCTTCAGCACTTTGGCCTTTCAATCAGCAACATCATCCTCAGCACTTTGGCCTTTCGATCAGCAACAACATCGTCATCATACTCTGATCTTTTGATCAGAAACATCATCAACACCAAAACATCATTATCATCAAAACATCAACATCATCAAAACATCATCATCATCATCATCAAAACATCAACATGATCAAAACATCAACATCATCATCATCAAAACATCAACATGATCATTCCTTTCGGAATTACGGGATCAACATGTCTGTGGTACTCATGCGATCCTTCCTGTCGAAATTACGGGATTTAGGTCTTTACGGAGTTACTAACAATCCTTGCTTTCGGAATTACGGGATCAACATATCTATGGAGCTCAAACGATCCTTCTTTTCGGAATTACGGGATCAAGTCTTTATGGAGCTACTAACGATCCTTCCTTTCAGAATTACGGGATTTAGGTCTTTACGGAGTTGCTAACGATCCTTCCTTTCGGAATTACGGGATTTAGGTCTTTACGGAGTTGCTAACGATCCTTCCTTTCGGAATTATGGGATCAACACATTTGTGGAACTTAGACAATCCTTCCTATTGAAATTACGAGATCAACACATCTGTGGAACTTAGACAATCCTTCCTGTTGGAATTATGGGATCAAGTCTTTACGGAGCTACCAATGATCCTTCCTTTCGGAATTATGAGATTTAGGTCTTTACAGAGTTACTAATGATCCTTCCTTTCGGAATTACGGGATTTAGGTCTTTACGGAGTTACTAACGATCCTTCCTTTCGGAATTACGGGATCAACACATTTGTGGAACTCAGACAATCCTTCCTATTGGAATTATGGGATCAACACATCTGTGGAACCCAGACAATCCTTCCTATTGGAATTACGGGATCAATTCAATGATTCTTCCTTTTGGAATTACGAGATTTAGGTCTTTACGGAGTTACTAATGATCCTTCCTTTCGGAATTACGGTATCAACACATATGTGGAACTCAGACAATCCTTCCTCTAGGAATTACGGGATTAACACATGTTCTCGAGTACCGAAGTCATTGGATCCATTCTGAACCAAAGTTCAAGGATGATACAATCCTACCACATTCACGGGGACCGAGATCTCCGGATACATTTTGAACCGAGGTTTATGGATGATGCAATCCTACCACTTTCATGGGGGCCAAGACCTCCGGATACATTTTGACTCGAGGTTCAAGGATGATGCAATCCACCACTTTCACAGGGGCTAAGACCTCCGGATACATTTTGAACCGAGGTTCAGGGATGATGCAATCCACCACTTTCATGGGGGCTGAGACCTCCGGATACATTTTGAACTAAAGTTCAGGGATGATGCAATCCTACCACATTCACGGGGGCCGAGACCTTTGGATACATTTTGAACTGAAGTTCAAGGATGATGCAATCCCACCACATTCACGAAGACCGAAGTCACCGGATCTATTTTGGACAGATGTCCTAGGATGATACAATCCCTCTTCATTCTCGAGGACCGAGGTCACCGAATCACTTTTGGACAGATGTCCCGGGATGATACAATCCCTCTTCATTCTCTAGGACCGAGGTCACCAGATCACTTTTGGACAGATGTCCCAGGATGATACAATCCCTCTTCATTCTCAAGGACCGAGGTCACTGGATCACTTTAGGGCAGATGCCCAGGGATGATACAATCCCATCGCAACATCACTACTCCCCCTTTCGAGGAAGGTTCTTTCAAACCTCACCAAGCTTGTCTCGAAAGTGTTCAAACTTTACTTGAGACAGAGGCTTCGTTAGCACATCAACAACTAAACCATCATCATCTACATCTTTAGTATGTGAATACTGAACTATCACCATCTGTATCTCCAGTATGTGAATACTGAAAGCATCATCATATCTATATTCATTATAGAAATACGAAATCACCATCATCTGCATCTACAGTATGTAAATACTGAAACATCATCTATATATTCAGTATGGGAATACTTAAACATCATCATCTGCATCTTATCTCGTATGTAGAAATAACGGATTTCTATGTGTTACGATGGAACACGGGGTTCTCTGTCATCACAACTCTGGTTATCACATAGAATCATTGTAGTATCCATCTTCAGTTCAAAGAGACCTGATATTATCTTCCAAAACCATATGGCTTCATAACTTAGCAGAGCAATCTGCTATGTATCTTGCTTCAGCCATGCTACGAGAAACATTGGACTGTTTCCTGCTAAACCATGAACTCATAGCAGACCCCAAAAGCATCTACCTAATGTGCTTTTCCTGTCTGAGATACTTCCAGCCCAATCTACATCTGTGTAGCCATACAATCTATACTCATGGCTATCATCATAATATAAACCAAAGTCTATAGTCCCTTTCAGATATCTCATCACATGTTTTGCAGTTACTAGGTGAACCCGTCTTGGTTGAACAAGATATTGACTTAAGGTGTTCACAGCAAAACAAATGTCTGGTCTGGTATTTGTTAAGTACATCAATGACCCAATGATCTGTCTGTAATGAGTCATATCCACTAACTCTGATGAGTCATCAGCTAACAGCTTCAGGTTGGAGTCCATGGGTGTGGCCATGACTTTGCATTCCAACATATTGAATCTCTTCGATATCTCTACCGCATACTTTCCCTGGTTGAGAAATATTTCTTCTGAACTTTTCCATACTTCTAGACCTAGGAAATAATGCATTAACCCAAGGTCTTTCATCCCAAATTCTTCTGCTAGTTTCTTCTTTCTTTCCATGACCTGTTTCTCATTTCCTGTCAAGGATAAGTCATCCACATATTGTTATAGAGATTTTCACCCCTCTAGGTGAATCACACTTTGTATGGCCTTCCCCTGTCCCGCTGCAGACTCTTTAGACCCAATGGACCACATTTTATCCTTTGATGTATCATTGATCATCCCCAAAACTATATAAACTATGATGTACGTGGCTTTTTCCCCGATAACCGCGTACATACGCGGGTTTGACCCCTATATTTGTGTACATCGGGATGTGTGCATAATCCAAATCCTTTTGGAAGTTTCCTTGACTTGGATCCGACTCATTCGACTCCTGGCCTTCCATATGCCTTGAGATCGCTCGGATTTGACCCTTCATTGTCCCTTGTGAAGCTATATAAGGAACCCCTTGATACATTGAAAGGGGGGGAGATAAGAGAGAATTGAGAGTACCGAAACTATAGTCCATTGTTGCCAGAATTTGTGCTTGAGTCTGCATCCCTTTGTCCCTTGGAGCATTGTTGTGTTCTTCCCAAGCTTTCCTTTTTTTAGTAAGCTTGCTATCGGAGTGATGGAGGATTGAGGTGTCGGAGGTCCAAGTGGGGGATTTAGTTTCTCTGGTTCGCAGACGTGCCGTCAGAGGTTGTCACTTGTAATCTCTTATTCATATTAATAGAAATATCTTTTCCTGTCCAGTAATGTGTATTTGAATGAATATTGTATCCATTGGAATATGTCAAATGCTTTTACATTATTGATTATATATGCTAGAATAGATCTAACACCATGAAATATAGTATGCTTGTATTGTTTACTTGTTGTTGAGGACGTGCTATAACAATTCAAGCTGAAGATTGGAAAGCTCAACGGGGATCTACTTCAACCGTCCGGAATAAGGTACGAGGTTCGATCCTTTAGTGTTAGATGTTTTTATTTCTATTGCATATTGGGAAAGATTGATTTCTGGAGTCTAGCTATCTGTTGTGGTACCCCAAGCCATAGGAATTTCTCTCCGTAACAGAATTGGCGACTCCGCTGGGGATGTTCCTTGCTTTTATTTGGGGGTTGGGGGCACAATGGGCTTGATATTATTGATTTGCTCTCTGTTTCGGTGTTGCATGTTATAGTATGTTTGTCCATTGACACTCCCCTTTATTTGTTTGGCCTTGACCTGCTTTTTACCACTGCCTTCTCTGTATACGCAGGTTTTTGGCCAACAGTCGCATACATACGCGGATGTTTGGCCAAAAGTCGTGTACATACGCAGCTATTCTTTATACAGTCGCGTACATCCTCCCTTTTGGTGAGTCTGATGTTGTGGGGAGTTTCTGGGTGGGTCATGAGTGTTGTTGGGTCTTCCTTGGGTCTGAAGTTGCATGTTGGATGCTTCTTTTGTGGCCAGAGACCGTTCGTGCCTTTCACAGGTATTACATCTACACTGGCATATAGGTTAGGTTCACCACCGTTTGCATTTTGCATGACCTTATGACAATGTCACTATATCCTTAGGTACAAACCCACTCTATTATGTCACGGAACCTTCTTGCTGCTATAGAAGTGGCATGATATGAGTGGTAGAGCCTCACCTTACATGGGTACCCTAGTTAGCGCCTTATTTGCATTTGGTGCCCATGCCGATTTTTCCCCCTTTAGGGTGTGGGATTCCATTGTATAGTATTGCCATGACATTTAGCAAGAGCCTCATACTCCTCTTGATCTTATGCTGGCCATGATCCCCCAGACTCCCTTGTATCAAGTTGTGGATGCATTATCATGAGCTTTACCTGTCTTATTGAGCTTTATACCGGCTTCCCTGACATTGCGTTTCAGCCATATAGCCCGAGCTTGTCTCATGTCTAGCCATGCAGAGCCTTTCTTTATATCCTTCGCAGCTTGATTCCCTTTTTACCGGGAGGGGATTTTCCCCCGAGTGTCGATATCCTACACATGTATCCTTGCATTGAGCATAGGTATGTTCCACTGCTTGGAACTAGTTTGTTTGCCCTAAATGACACTCGTCTCCTCCTAGTTTGTAACTATAAAGCTAATTTATTCTTTTTTCAAGCTTTTCAAATAACTGAAAAATACCAAAAAAATCAAAAAACCAAAAATCCGGACAAGAAAAGATATTATCTTTTGCAGTTGTCGAGTCGTGTCACCTTCGAACATAGCACTGTATATCACATCCATTGGTTGGGTTATAGTTTGACTTAGGAGCTGTACTCGTTATCTGAGTTTATCTCCACTGACTGGTTAAGATTCTAGTCCCTATGGAGCCTCTGTTGATGCCTCCTGCGTCATAGAGATGTCCCAGTTTGTATATAGGGTCTATGCTTCCTTCATTCAGTCACCATACACCATTATGCTCTTGTTCAAAGGAATTTGAAACCTGAGTCGGCCATTCCTCAGTTATCTTGACTTTGCATGTTGGCCATTCCCGGTACAGTTACTGGTTCATGCACCTTATGATCGAGTCCTTCCACATTATACAGCCTTGCTGAGTACCTCGTGTTGGATGATGGGGGATTCCCTAATTCCCTCCTTCCAGTGGATTTCATCCCATCGAATTCAGATCATTTATTCTAGGATTGGAGTCTAGAGTCGTTTTTGAGTGCCTTGAGACTTGCAGTCATCAGTGGCAGGTTCTCTCGCCATCGATAGTTTTGGGAATACATCAATGTCCCCTGATCGATGGATTCTCTCAAGTGTTCGACCTCAACACATTTATTCACACTTGTTAGTTTGCACTCTAGTACCTTGATTCCCATTTTCATTATCGGTGGGTGATCTCGCATATGTTAATGGTATACATCAATGACCGGTAATCAGACGATGGACTACTATGTTCGACCTCAACACCTCTATTCGCATAGTAGGACATGTACTTGTAGCGGTGTGTGTAGAAGACCTTCCAGATTGGTGGAATCCATTATATGCTACCTCCTTGATCGTGCCAGTGTTCATGAGATTTCAGCTCTCGTGACTTGTTCCAGTATATGTCAGACATTTCCAGCCACTATGGAGATCTTGATCTATTGTATATCTTCAGCCTTTGTGGAGATCATGGTCCTTTGTATATCCTCATCATGGAGATTTTGATCTATGTATATTTGTACGTGGCGATGACCACATGTGTTATCATGTTTCATGCCTATTCATGGCCATTGTACTCTTATGTATCCGGGACTGCTATATGTATTTGCAGTTATATGCAGAGTTGTATTATGGTATTATGCCGATTGGGTGGCTGGTCTTCCATTTGGGTACCTTCATCACTCCACTTCTGGGATGGACTTATAATGTATTTCGGCCATCGTATAACCCCTCTGATCTCAT
>LPNX010184873.1:689042-745125 GCA_001517045.1 Pseudotsuga menziesii
CGTCTGCACAATAGTTAATAAAATTAGACTTGACATACTCACCACCATTTTTAGATCTGAGGACCTTGATTTTCCTTCCACACTGGTTTTCAACCAAATCCTTAAAGACTTTGAATAGGCCAAAAACTTCAGACTTGTGTTTCATGAAGTGAACCCAACAATACCTGGAAAAATCATCAATAAAGGTCAATGCATATTTGTCCTGACTCATGGACATATGAGGGAATGGGCCAGCAACATCACTGTGAATCAGCTCGAGGGGTGCAGAGGTTCTCTCATGAATAGCTTTCTCAAACTTATGCTCTGGGTGTTTTCCTAGGATATATCCTTGGCAGACTCCTTTGGAAAATTTTATCTTGGGCAGCCCTATGACCATTTCTTTCTCACTAAGATCAGACAGATACTTGTAATTTAGATGGCCAAATATTTCATGCCATAGCTTGCTAGCTTCATTAGCATGGATAAGAAGAGCAGAGGGGTTTGAGTAAGGTAGGAAGTGTGAAAACATGTATACCTTTTGAGCATGATTCGCTACTCCTTTTGCAATGACTCTACCACTCATTTGGGGAGAATATGACTTTCTTAGGAGACCCAGTGTGGGTCATCTGGTACACTGACAGAAGGTTGGAGGTGAGACCAAGGACATACAGCACATTTTTGAAGTTACCATGATCAAGATCTATCCTTCCTTTGCCTTTACTTTCAGTGAGAGAGTCATCTCCCAGTACAATAGATGGTCCTTTCGACATATCCAGTGAGGAGAAGGCCTCCTTAGTCGAAACCATGTGTCTTGAAGCTCCAGAATCTATGATAAAACTGGGTGAGCTTGATGTGCCAGCAACTAGAGCATGAACTCTCTCTCTATCATCGGAACTTGATCCTCCTTCTCTCTTCTTTGAGCTTTTTGGAAGGGAGATGCCATTCGTCTCCAGGAGATTGGTCAGCATATCAATCTGCTTTTTCATACAAGAGCTTTCAGTGTGATTTCCCTTCGAACAGTATGAGCACTTGTTCATTTCACCTTTGTTTTTCTTCTTCTGGGTATTTTTCTTGGGACCTTGTTGATCCTCTGGAGACTACTTCTTGTCTCTTCTTTGCTCAGGTGGCTTTTTATCTTTCTTTTTGCTTTTTGAATCCACCCTCGAATCTCCAGCAATCAAAGCTTGATATTTGGATGGTTTGATGGTGCCCATCATCACCAGCTTGTCTTGTTCTTATGTGAGAGATTCCATGAAATCTGCAAGTCTAGGCATCTTCCAAGTTCAAGCTGTGAGTTTTGTGGCATAGAAGGTCGAAACAAAGACTAAGTAGTCAGGTCCTAGCTTTGAGAGGATGGCCAATATGAGCTGATCATCTTTCTTTTCGATACCACACTGCTTCAGCTGCAAAACTAGTGCTTTGAACTTGGAGAAATATAGCTACAGGGATTCAAAGCTACTGGGACTCAGAGAAATCAACTCATTTTCGATCTGATGTCCCCTCATCTCATCTGTCTTTCCAAAAAGATCATAAATATTCTCCCATACTTGATCCGGTGAAGTTAATCCATCGAGATGGAAAAGGAGGTCTCGGGAAATACTGACATAGGAGGCCATAGGCCTCATCTCTCCGATTGTGCCATTTGATCTTCTCTGCAGCAAAATTGGGCTCTACTTCTGTAGCCATAGTCACCCTGTAGAGGCCTTTCGCTCTCAATAAGATCTCCATCTTTTCTTTCCATTCAAAATAGTTGAAGGGAGTCAAGATAGTTTTCTGTGAATCCATAGCTTTAGAAAATCTGTCCCGGCTGTCAGTAGAAGGCTCCCAGTCTTGATGTCGAACCTGCAAAACAATTTTTGAAGGAGAGTAACAACCTACAATGGATCTGATACCATGTAGAAATTCAGGCCAGCAATAGATTAATTTTACCCACAACAATTATCAATTGATCATGCAAAATTGCTAACAATGGAGACTGAATATGGAGCTGTAACACAAAATTATATTAATTGAGTGTAAATAGCCAAACCTGTAATAAAATAGGTTGCTGAATATATAGAATACATCAAGAGATCGAATGCATAAGGAGGCATCCAAAACTAGCATAAAGCAGGCTTACCCAAAATAGGCAAATCCCCCATAGGTGTAAAAAGATGATCCCAAATCTGTCATGAGCCTCACAAATTGGCAAGGGCACATGGGAAAGCTAATGAGTGATGGAATGGAAGCTCATACATGCTTTTTCATGGAGGAAAGAGTGGAGGATGAAAGGGGCAAAAAAAAAGTTCACCTCACCTAGTCTTGCTTTCCTATGTGCCTTAAAACACTGAAAAAGCAGGAAATAAAGAAAAAAAAGCAGAAGGGTGCCTAGGAGGCCAGGAATAAAGCAGATTTGATTCCTAAGGATTTCCCAAGCGCTACATGAGTCAAAGATGGCAATTTTGACCTCTATGGATAGGCAATTAGCAACTTGCACATGGTGGGACTCATGAACTAGGCAAATAAGACAAAAATAAATGAATTAATGTCTAAGTGGGTAATATTATGGGTTTGATTATTCTAACATCTTCTTCATTCATAATTGCATCATTTCTTATACAAATTCTAAGATGGATAAAAGGTTCTTCAAGAGTTGAGTTCTTCATATTCCTCATCGCTTGAGGGATATTCTTTGGATAGTGAGAGCTTGATCTTGAGTTTCTGCCATATTCTCTTCTCTTATTATGAGTTGAGCTTTTTCTTCTTCCCAAAGTCTGCTGAAAGTAATCACTTCCTTTTGGCACACATTCCTCACATGAATGCATCCCATGATCCTAGGAGGTCGTTTAAGGTGGCTATCACCACTTCTCCATTCTCCACTTCTTGTTCTACTAATACAAGTTGTTCTTTGATTTGAGAGACCCTTGTAAAGTATGATTATATGGTCTCTGCATTCTGGATCTTCACATTCTTCAACTGGTTTCTTAAGGTCATCTTGTTATTTATGTTATTCCCTTCAAATAGATTGGTCAAGGAATCAAACATCTCTTTCGGTGTCTTTAGGGGAGACACTTGTGGTATAGGGTGATCCTCTATTGAATCAGCAATGATCTTACTGGCCTTGACCAATTTCTTCTTGAGTAAGGCTTTAGCCTCATCTCCCTCTGGAACTGGAACCTCTCTACTTATGTGGGTGTCCAATTCATTTCCTTCAAGAACTAGTGAGATCCTATACTTCCATGCTTGGAAGTTATCAAATTCACTAATATTATCATCAAGCTGATGTGATAGATCACTTTGAAAGGAGAACCTCAAATGAAAATAGAAAAATATTAGATCTTACCGATTTGAGGTGTCTGTCCTGGTTCCGGAGCTGGTTGATCTAGGGTTTGTTAGAGAAAACCTAATTTTCAAAACTTAGAATATATAAGATTCGATTGGATAGAAAGATAGACCTCTTCAAGGTGAGTTGTCCAATGTACTCCTTTTCTGAAAACAGTGGAGGGAAGCTCTTGGAATAAGAAGCCCTAGTTTTCTAATTTATTCTACAGAAATGCCTGATATTGTTTCTGCGGTATCTCTGAAATTACTACTCCCCTATGTCTGAAATGTTTCCCTAAGGTAACCTCACTTGTCCCAATTCCAACACCATAGGTTTCATCAGAATTGTTTTTACCAATTGGGACTTATGATCGTTTTCCCAAGGTGACCTATTTCAGGACTATTCAGCATAGCAAAGTTGTATGGACTACCACGTGTCACTGTTTCATCTTCGGGGTCTCAAACTTCTACCACATAAATTATATTCCATGCCCTTTCTGGAAAATCTTCATAAATTTCATTTGGACCTTTGTAGCCCGAGATATAGTAGTTCTCCCTAGGTGTCCTGTTTAGGGATGAATCCTGGACGAGGCTGGAACCCTAACTTGGAGGGATTGTATCTCCTAGAATATAGTGAATCTGAGGCAATTTGGATACAGTGTAAATAAATATTTTATCTTTAGTCTGTGAAAGCTTCAACTCCTGAGCCTTCTCCAATCCTGAGATATAGCAAATGTATTAAAACTTATCATTTTTAGTATTTAGGGTTTTTCTAGCCTGGGTCAAACTAGGGTTTGACTTTCCTGTAGTTTCACCCAACCAAAAATCTCGACCCAGGTCTCTAAAATTCAATTTTGATGAGGAGAGAAATCCTATGCCAATCTCACTCAAAAATTCCTCTTTTGTAAGAAGCCCTAATTTCCCGCACCAAAAACTGAAAATGTCCAGAATCGAATTCCGCTTCGACAGAAAGATGCGCCCTTCAATGGAGAGTTATCCTAGCATAATTTTGTTGATGGATTGTGGAGAGAGACCTAGAAAGTAACAAGCCCTAGCTTCTGTAGCTGTACAATGTCTTCTTCTCAAGTTAGCTCCGATATCATGTTATATTTTTATCATTCAAGCTAGCATTATGATCTTAGGATCTTATCTGAGAAAATAACATGCACAACAATAAAACACAAGAGACAATGAACAAAAATATTTTCCTCGGGGAAACCATAAAGGAGAAAACCCCACAACTTCCTCAGAGATAGAATCAACACCAAAATAAAAACCTCGAAAACAGTAAGATGATATCCCGATAGCAATAGTCTCTCTCTCTTGTCCCAACAACTTCTACTCTCACTCATGCGCCCTAGTGAGTGAGTGTGTGTGTTATAAATAGAGAGTCTCACTCTCTATTTATATTCTTTCATTCACTTAATTTCCACTCCAACATGTTGGCCTCACTTAACAATTACTTACTAGATCTGACATCTCTAGGAAAGTCTAATAACCCTAGTGCCCCACAACTATGGGGAATTTTCCCCTCCGATCAACAAGGATGGTTATCCTTAACACAATGGTGGGGACTATTGCCCTGACTTACAATAACTCACCTAGGGCCAACTTCTCTAGGATAGTCTAATAACCCTAGGGCCCCACAACTGTGGGGACTTTAACCCTTCAACAATAGGAGGGTTACCCACAATGAGTTGACATGAATTGTTTACATTATTGAATATCTCGATAGGAACATCGGGACATGAAATGACTCAAATACATTACAGACACTTCCCGGAATAAACATCGAGGCAAAATATATGAAATATACAAGTGAATACATTCTGAAGTTACAAATAGATCAACAACTAAGGATCAAACTTCTTGGGATTTCCTCCCTGATACCCAATGGGGTTACATGAGCCTTACATCATACAACGGATGGTTACTCATCTCTAGGCCACTGGCTAGTTTCATTTTTCCATTTCCTGTATTGTCTAAAAACAATTTCATTTTTTTGGTAGTGCATCCATTTAGAATAAATTTAAGCTTTGATTCCTTAGTATCTAAAGACACTTTCTATGGTAGGACTACTTGTGGTCAATAATATACATAATGAACAAATTGGAAAAGGGAGGATTATAATTCTAATACCCCCACCTGAATGCTAACTTGGACAATTTGTGGGCCTTGGTAACTAATACCATAGGTCACCCATTACAACAAGTAAAGTAAAGTAACTTTTCAATACAAGGAGCTGGGGAAAAAACCACATGGGAAAAAATATCCCCCTATAACTAAGCAGATAGAATCAGGATTCAAGTTTGAAAAACTTGAAACTGTGTTGCTGCAATCTCTGTGATGTAGCAAAGCATCATGCATGATGTTCTATGCATAGGTATCTTGGGGCTTGGCATGTAGACTACTCCATCTTCTCCCAAAATGATGATGGAGGGAAGGAGGAATGTAAACTTTGCCTCTTACTGGATGAAGAGGCGTATGATCCACTCTATTCTTATGAATGCAGTGAGACTGAGACCTTTCCATGTAGAATTTCATAGGGATTCTATTGCATCTCTCTGAAGGAGGTAATATTGCATGACATATCGCAAGGTTCTTAGACTTTTGAATGTCATATGAATTTCCAGTCATCTTCCTAACTTCCAGTTTGGAAGTAGGGACTAGATCTGGATCTAAATCACCGTGAATTTCAATCTCATAAACTGATATAGCTAGATCTACAATACTAGTGGAAACTGCAAAAAAATTAGATGAAATGTTTTTACCTTCCCTTGGAAGTGGCTACTGACAGTGCACTGGTTATGAAAATGGCATGAAGTGTGAGAACTCATATGCCTTGGAGGCATGATTTGCAGCACCCTTCACTATGATGTTCCCAGTAGAGACATAGGTGATCTCCAGTGAGTCAGGACCAAATGTGACTCTCTTTGGAGAGCCAGTATGATTCATCTGGTATACAGATAATAGGTTTGCAGCTATGGAGGGAACATAAAGCACATCTTTGAACTTTCCATGTTCAAGCTTGATAGAGCCCTTCCGTTTGGATTGAACTTTACTGTTATTGCCCATCTGAATACTAGGACCATCAAAATATTGCAAGGAAGAGAATGATTCTCTGGATGCAACCATATAATTGGGAGCTCCAGAATCAATGAGGAAGGCATGTGTTGTTGAGCAGCTAGCCTTCAGTGCATGGCATGTCTCTTCATGTTCTTCATTTTCTTCTCTACGGTCATCCTTCCTTGCACTAGCAGGTATAGTAATGTTATGTTTCTTCATAATAAGATATCACATCGATTGTTCTTCTCTTGCATGATATTTTTGGATGAAAGCCCCTTGCATAGTAAGAACAAAGTGTATTTCCTTTTCCATTCTTCTTGCTTCTCTTCAAAACTGAAGGCTCATTTGACTACTCTTTCTCCACAGGAGATTCATCCTTTTGCTTCTATTTATCATTTGCTAACTTAGATCCTCCTGCAACTAGTGCTTGATCTATGGAAGATTGAATGATCCCCATTTGGATCAACTTGTCATGCCCCCGAGTGACAGATTCAATGAAAAAGTTTAGAGTAGGAATCCTACAATTTGGAGTGGTGAGATTAACTAAATGAAATTTTGATATAAATACTAAATAGTCTGCACCAATTTTTGAGAGAATGGCAAGGATGAGTTGATCATCCTCCTTCTCTACCTTGCACAGCTTCAACTGAAACACTAGATTCTTTAATTTAGTGAAGAAGTCATTTAGTGTTTCGAATTTGGATGGATGAAGAGAAATCAGCTCATTCTCAAGCTGATAGATCCTCAGATCATCTTGAACTATCAAGCTATGCCCTTGAGGGGAAAAGACTAAATCCATACTAGGAATAGGATGAGGTCAATAAATATACAAAGGAATTTCCTGGTCAGAACCAGTGGATCATTTATACTTTTATATTTCAACTAAACCAAGATCAAATGTTGCCAACATATAATTAATATAAACTAAGTCTCACTACTAAAATAGGTAATAGAGAAACATCAAAATCCATAAGCACAAACCATAATATCACTTGGTTGATATACCTGCACTGGATCTGAAATCAACTCTGAAAATACATGGGAAAATTGTTGTTGCTACACATAGGCACTATATCAATCTCTGCTCTGGGTCATGAGAACAACTAACTCAGTCATCAAATATGGGGTCATGAGGCTTAGTCATGGCATAAAAATGGTCAATCTAGACACTATAGATCTATTGAAAGTGAGAGATCATCAATTGTTGGCTCATCATATTCTGATCTCATAGTAAAGGACTGGCTCAAATAACTGCTCAGGAACAAAAGTAGCCTAGATACTGTATATGTGACAACATCTGGCTCCAACTAGTACAGGTTATCTAAGGGAGAGAGCGAATGAGAACCTCATACATATCTCGTGCATAGCAACACTCATCCATCAATGAACTATGCACCCGATCAACTACTCCATCTTCATTAAAACCTATTCCCATGCATCATGGAAACAACACTACCCAGCAGTACATGTGGCATAAAATGAATGCATAAAATAAAATACTAAAACTAAATGATGGAATGTAAATGCGGAAAGTAAATACTGAAAATAAAACATCTATCTAATAACTGTCAATCAATTTCATGAAGACTCAAAGTCTTAGAGACTCGAATAGAAAAGAAAAGCTCAAAGAATGAGGACCATGCAACACTGAAGACTCAATCCTACTGCTCAAAAGAGCCTATTCAAAATCCTACCTACCCTACTCTAACTTATAAGACAAGTGCTAATTAAAATCATAGGTCCAATGTAACCATTCGTTCAACGGATCAATTTGTCTTTCTTTACAGTTAATGATACAACAAGTCAAAGATGGCTTGTAAGTAATGTGAATGAAAATTGAATCCATTCTGACTTTTTTTTTTAAATCAAAGAAATATATGGGTAAAGAGAAATGAAATCATGTCGGGGATGAGATTGATTGTTGAAAACTTCTTCCATCCATAGACCGATAGGATCATAAAAATTGTGAAAGTTTAAATTTGATGAAAGAAAAGAATATGATACACGATTCATCCCTTCTAGGCTATCATTGTTTCCCTAAATATTTCTGGTTAGCATACTCAATCATACTCACATTATGAATTTATAATCAATAGTGAAACAAAAGAGGGACAAATTAGAGATAAATAAACCGGAAATTGAGATTAACCCCATTTGCTATTTAAATATTGAGAAAATATGGAATTGGTATTTAAAGATATTTTTAATCACCCAATCAAAGGAGTTATCAAAATTGAAAGCCTTATGCACCAAGGGTGACTGAAAAATGAGATGAAATGTTTTACCATTGACCACATGGTACTCTAGAAACTCTTTGTCGAACATTTTGCAAGTTAAAACTTGATTGGAACATGAACCCATACAATAGGACTTTAAAAGTTGGGATGGGAGGGTAAATTGAAAATATGTATTATCCTCATGATTGATGATAATTGATCTTTGAATATGAGAGGAAAGGTTTTTAAATTAACAACACTCTCAAATTTCAGAACAGGGAGAAAGTCCACATTGTGAGAATAAGAAAGGGTCGTATTATCAAGATTGATGAATGAACGAGGGATATTATCAAAATTAAGTGAACCATTCCTTGTGGATTCTTTGTAAAGAAGTGGACAACTTGAGGGTTGTAACAAAGAACACTCTTGGTCAGACTCACTCATAAGCAATTGTTCTTCGTTATATTTTTCATTATACTCATTCATTTGGCAAGAAGGTAAACTGATGGTTTAGGTTCATTATCATCCTCCCACATTTTTATAATTAACTCCTCAAATGAAGTTTGATTATCATTTTGATCTTCTTCTTCTCAAATAATATGACTGGGATTAGAATTAGAATTTTGATCAATTGAACATTGATTTGAAATTTCATCAACCAAACAATGATCATGGAATTTATCTTTAGGAAGATCTTCAATAGACTAAAATATAGGATGCTCAACTTCGGAGTCTTCCTTATGATGATCAATGAGCTCCCCTTCATGAGTCAGATATAGCTCTATGCCTTCTTCAGGTAATCATGACAAAGTATCTCATATGATTCGATTAATGTCATTATCAATTTCATTTTGAGGTCTATTGTGGTTATTCCTAAGATACTCTACAACATTTCTATTGATTGATGGCTCACTCATAAACTTAATCACATTCACACTCACCATTATCTCGAGAGATGAGAAGTCGAATTGATAAGGACAATAATTACTTATCATCGTCATGATCATGATTATCTTCATCAAATTGATCCTCAACATCACAATCATTGCTTGACTAAAGCTCCGAAGGTTCCTCAATGTTCTCGCCCCATTCCTTTTTTAATAAGTTAGTGAACATATCATAACCAGTGACGGATATTGGTGCTAAATGATCAAACCATAAATAGGCATCCCCATCTAAGGATTCTCCAAGGGCCCACATGTAAACATCTTCATCATCCGCACCTCTAACTTCCATATGATCCCAAAGCAGTGTATTTTTTAGGATTCTAATATTATACTTAAGTATAGTATTCTAGACGATTTTTTTGGATTGAAAAAAACATGTTTATAGATAGGCAGGTGAATATTAAATATGAAACATACAATTAACACTGAAATGTGTAAATTTTGGTGAATATTATGATAAAAAACATATTTTATGTAAATATAGGAGATAATAGAGACTGAAAATGACCAAATAGAGACACCGTAAGGGCCTCGTACATTACGGATAAAGGGTAGTTGTCATGCCGGATGAGATCTTGTCGCTTTAGATCAAAATAGAGAATGATCGAGGGAGAGACCCTACTAGCCTAAGAGGGCTAGCGCACTTACTCAAGACACTCCTAGGTTTTGGAAATGGATAAAAGAGGAAAGATAATGAGTGGATAAGACTAGATATATGGAATAAGTGTGGTATAGAGATTAGGGCCAAGTTAGGGATGCTTAGTAAAGATAGGAAATAACCCAACTTGATTGAGATTGTACCACAAATAGAGTCAAGGAAATAGACATAGGGAGATTTAGCCAAATGAAATGAAACCCTGAAGGGACCCACCTAAGGTTTTTTCATAAGTGGACAAAGTGGACCCAAAAGAGAATATCAGGGCATGAGATGACTACATCGGGGTGCTTGAAGTTTGGATGTGTGATTTTGAGGCGGGTGCAAGCATACCCATCTTATAGATCTGAAGAAATGGCCACCCACACAAGAGGGGCGCCCCCACCTAGAGTGACTAGTGCTAGATCCTAGGGAAAATGGATTTTGATTAACGTGAAACTTTATAGCTAGTGTTTATTCATTAATATCCAATTGGGTTTTGATGTTCATCATAAAAAACTCACCGGATCTAACATATCTATGAAACGAGGGTTTTAAGAAAGAGGGTGTAAATTGACCAATGGATAAAAAAACTGAAGAACAATACTAACCTTGCAGATCATACCTGAAAATACTTGTGATCGCATTGGATGTTGATGATACTTCCACTTGGTTACAATTTCAAGCAAGATCCGACATGAAACATAAGAAAAATTCCCAATGAAGGAATTGCACCCCCTATTCTCCACCTACAAAATCAAAATAGGAATGAGATTTATTTATAGATGAAACATATAAGCTACATACTTTATCAACAAAGAAATATGCAATGCACAAAGTAACAATTGAAAACTCCCTAAAGATGAATGATTTTTCTGGAATATGATGCAAGACACCTTAGCAATCTCCTCCAACCAGTTTGCTACCCTGCAAAAGATCAATACCACCTTCTAGAAAAATAGTTGTTTAAATGCAAGATCTATAGAAATGTCCAAGCAAGAGGCATACAAATCACGTATAAGTACATTCATAAAGCTTCCAAGATTTTCTACAAAGCTTCTCTTGTATTCAATATTCTTAGATCCAAAAAGTCCACTTTACAAATGAGAGATCATCTCAATATATAGATCTCACAAGTACATAATACATATATCCAAAAAAGATCAAGGGTCAAGATAATAATATAAAATCATCCTAATCTATGGCTAAGATTAGCTGGATACATCTCACATGGATCAACTCAAAAATATAAGGGGGTGCATCACTAGAAATGCCCAATGAGGGGCGCACCACATGAAACATGACTAATGACCACAAAGTAGCACATGGTAGGGCTAGGACATTATGTTATCCTTCACTAGCATTATCCCATGGCACAATAACAATGTGTGGTGGCAAATAATATAAAGGAGTGATCAAAATCACTAGGGGGTCTCCCTCAAAATACTTCAAAATATCTTGTAAATGCATAAACTAAGGATGTGTGGACCTCGAATGAAGTGAAGTTGATTCTGGATGATGAATATGACCCAAAAACTATGCCTCAAACCAATTTCATTCCAATACTTTGCCTCAATTACCCAAATCGATTTCCTCATTATCCATTTTTAATTATTAAAATCTTGCCTTGGGAACATAAAACAACCAATATCTCGACCATGAGGAGTCTACACAAAAAATGAACTGCAAAGATGTCCCTGACACCCTAGGTATATGGTATAAATGACTGGTTGCACACCACAAATACACTCAAGCGTTCCAAGAGATTGCCACAACATCTGTAAAGTGTTTTATTTTCATTTTCCTAAGGGAAAATCTGTTGTAAGAGCCCAAGATACCCATATATGTCTTGTACCCGCCGAAACTGAAAACAAGCTGCACCAATGGACTTAGAATGTCCAAATCAAATAGGAATGATTATTGATATACCATATGTACATCACAAATATACATCATAGGCCCCATCCATGTCAGAACAATAATAATAATAAATCTTGTAAATGCTGATAACCATGGAAATAATACAAGGCATCATAACAAATCACCATCTGAAGCATGAATATGTGTAATGGACACCTGTAGACCATAAATAATCATCATCCATTAACATATGTCTATAACTCATCCTAGATCCTTCTCCTGGCTTGGTCAACACTGGTTGACCAAGTCAAGACTAATCAAATGATGACCCAAGTGCTAAACTCTGATACTGCAAAGTACAAGTGGACATGCATGCTCAATTAACTATGCTAGAAGTGACACTCTAGTACAATTAGATTTTGTTGGAAAGTATAATCACAATACATATATAATAGTAAAGGACTGGCTCAAAGAACTGCTCAGGAGCAAAAGTATCCCAGCTACTATATATGTGACAACAGGTACCACATGGGAATACCCAAAGTGAAACCCAGAAGGTTGAGAGTAGCCATGACTGGCTTACTCACAATGCCAGAAGGTGGAAACAGAAAGGGGATCGTGTGTACGGGAAATGAACTCCAATAATTCCCCGAGGTCTGCAGTTGGGGTTGCGACTGAGGTTGCAAAGAGGTCAGGATGTTACTGGATGTGATAGTGAAAATATGTGATTTGTCAATCGACGAAGGAGGGGGTGGTAAGGACAAAAAGGTGTCCGTCAAAGGAGTGTTGGAAAATAATCCTGGGTCAATGGAATACATGGAAAGTATGGACACATTATTGATGGTAGTGTCAATAGTAGGGAGGACATGTTTCGGTGTGGTCGGTCCCTTTGGATCATAATATGTTAGTTGGTCGATGGTCAAGATCTTCCCATCATGGGGGAACATCATGAGTCGAAAGATGGTAGAGGGAACAACTGAAACTGCATAGTCCAAGGAGAAGGTTGTAATCAAGTTGGGAGTTGACAAACTCAATGTCAATCAACACAGTTTTGGCGGCTAACTCGACAAGGACATTTGTGAGAACACCCTAGGGTTGAGCAGCATGGCCATGGTAAGCTCGAAGTGCAGTGGTGGAAGATTGAAGGATTGGGGATTCAAGTTTGTGCCAAACAAAGGTTGACATAACATGGGTGGATTCCCCCTCATCGATGAATGACAAAATTCTGAATCATGACCGAGGCCTTGAAGGCGACGAATGATTCCATCTAGGGTTCACCTTGATCCAAGTTGAAAGTGATCAACCAGGAATCAGAGGGATCGATGACACCTAACGTGGATAGAAAATATTTGTGTTGCGAAGGGCAAGTTTTGAGGACTTCCAGAGTGGACATGGCCGAGGGAGACTGGTCCAAGTCATCGGCAATACTATAATTAAAAGCAATCTTGGAAGTGGGGTTGTTCACGACGCGACATAAAGGGAACCGTGGGACTCTGGAAGTCCCTTTTGTGGGAGGTCTAGGAAAATGTAAGGATATATTGAGAGTGGTGGATGTAGACGTCGAGGAGTTAACAGTTTCCATGGTGGAGCCATACTAGTTTTGTCTAGTCTGTAAGTTGACATCAAACAATAACGTCATAAGGTCATGGACACTAGGATCGATGGGTTCACTCGCAGAATTGGTTGCCATATTTTGTGGTACCAAGGGTTGGGTTGCAACCATTCCTTTATTCGGTACGTGATTCTGCATCACCATAGGTGGAGGACCTTTTGGTGCTAGGTTGTGATGTGTCAGAGTGACCACGTTGAGGTCACGTTGATTATCGGTTTGTAGTAAATGGAGGAGTCGATTCATATGGGGACACTGATGTGTATAATGGTCATAAGTGATACAAATAGTGCATAGATGGTTAGTCTACAACTGAAGGTTCTTCCCAGGTCTTAGTGGACATTGGATATTCTTTGCAAGGGAATTGGCTCTGTTGTTGTTCGGAGGGTTGGGTTGTTACCCACCTCCTTGAGGTTGGTTGTTTCCTTGATTCCTACCTCTCTATCATCTTCCATGCCCTTGTTGTTATTGGGGTTGGGATAATTATGGAGGTTCTATTGAGCATAGACTTGTCCTTAAGAAGCAGGAGAAGTTGAGGCCAGAGCAGGTGTAGTTGCATAGGTGGTGGGTAATAGGAAAGATAAGTTGGAGGGGATTCAAATCCTACATTCTGACCATTACATGGGGGTGTCAAGCAATTTGGTCCATGAACATGGGGAACTGGTGCGGGAGAGACATAGGAAGGTGTGGCTCCGAACTGAGCCATTACATGTGAAAAATCAAGGGCATAACCAGGTTTGGAAACACTACGGGTGTTACTATAACGAGTTATCGTCGAAGGAGAGGTTATGTATAGGTGATGGTTTTGAGTAATAGAGCCAATGACTCCATAAGTAACATGGGATGCCCCCGACGTATCTTGATGTGAGGAGGAATCACAGGGTGCATCACGTATAATGGTATACAGATAACCCAATTGGGCATATATAAGATTGAACTGTTGTGCCTTGAGTATGGCTTCCTCCTTAGTTTATGGGATTTCAGATGCAATATCCTTGGCGATTGGGGGGATTAAGGTTTTGGGAAACCAATCCAAGAAAATATTCTCATCTAACTAGATCTTACACAAGCTATGATGATGATGCCACTCATGGATATGATATCTGATATGGGTAGTTGTGTTTTGTCTACAGGATAATATGATTTCCAAACCCTCATCATAACGAATGGGTAACTGGAAGTACTAGAGAAAATTTGAGGCTAACGAGGAAAATTCTGGGTAAGTGGCATGAGGCAGTTTGATCTACCATTTGGATGCAACAATTGTGAATGTGCGCTGGAATAACCGCAATCGGACATAATCATCCACTATGCTGTTAGATGAACACCATAAGTGGAATGACATGACATGGTTTTGGGTGTCTTCTCCCACCTTTCCTTCAAACTAAGGGATGTCAGAAGGGAGTTTGGTAAGCATGGGAGGCCACAATGATTCATGATAGATGGGGTCATTCATTAACTATGCAAAATCAGGCAGGTTGAGACTATCCATAAATTGTATACTAGGATCGGGACTAGAGCAAGGAGGGCCAACAATGGTGTTGGGACCGATGAGAATGTAGTTTTTACGTGAAAATGCGGGTTGGTATGGGTGAATTTTGACAATAGGATTATCCATAGAAATGGTGTGAATAGTCAAAATGGTGGTAGAAGGGCCAATGCCCCCATGCATATAGGAAGGTACAATATGAACCATGGTGGCTGGAGTGGAGACACCACTAGTGGGTAACATACCATAAGCAGTGTGTGCAGTGGAGAGGGGCCTATTAGGATCAATACCTATAGTTTCGGCTAAATGGATACTCGATATGATGGGTGGATCAGTCCTGAGTCCACTATCAACTGCCCCCCTTGAAAAGGGTTAGGAGCTGCACCAACCATGGGACCAGATGGGGTTGTGAACAAGGTAGGTTCGGATTGATAGTAATCTAAATCAAACTTAGATGCAGTGTATGGATATAAAGGTGGTGAATGGCATCGAATATGGATATGATGGTGACGATTCAAGGAACCAAAATGAGGGGTATGCCCCCTAAGCCTATGGGAGTAGTGTGGTGGAGCAATGATGACGTAATGGTGTGTTATGTAATGAATGGAGGTGCAAGAGTGTCAAAAATAAGCTCAAAAATTCCAAATATAGTTGAGTGTGCAGAAGGAGAGCATACAAATGGTGTCTCATAGGCCAAAAATCAAGCTCTAAAACTGAACTGCAACGTGTTACAGCAGGAGAGACTACAACAAATTGGCCACAAAGCCAACAAGAAGCACTACTTATAAAGAAAATGACGCACTAACCTATGGGGTATAAGTGCAAGCAAACTCCTAGCTACAAGATGGAATCCCCTCACAAATCGTATCCTCTGCTAGGTGATGAAATCCTAGTCAAACAATACAAAATGGAAGAACAATATGCTAAGAGGATCCCACTACCGAGAGGGACCTCGGGTACACGAACCCTAGATGGAAACTAGGCTACCTCGTTCATGACATATCCAGAATGCTTTCTTTGCACTTCATCCCTTTGGTCCTTGACACACAATATGGTCCTTGACATGCATGAGGAGGACTATGAATGGTTAGTGTTCGATGCAGAGTGGAGTGCGCTATTCAACCCTGATTTCCCAAACCCCTTCATTGTGGCTTAATCTCACAGAGCATGGGGGCCTCCAATAGAACGGTCGTGACCATGTAAAAAATTACTAGATGAATTTTGTACCCTAATGGACAAAAACTATGTCTCAGATGTAAGTGGCAAAGGGTTGTTATTTGGATGCTTATTCCCAATTTCCAAACTTAACTACAATATTTTTTTGGTCCTCAAATGAGGTTACAATGTTGGTTTAGTTAAGTTAATTTGTAGGCTAGCTTGGGGTCATGAACCAAGCATTTTAGTTTAGGGTGTGATATGTGTGCACAAGTGTAGTGTAATGTCTAAACCCCGACGATCTCATGGCCGAGACATAAATGTAGATAAATAACAATAAATGATAGTAAATCTCACGCAAAATAACTAATTCTTCCAGAAAATAAAATGTACACAAGTAAATGAGTGTATAAGGAACTTAACAGGTTGTAGGAAACACACAGGGGGTCTCAACTACCAAGATCGACTAAAGTGGTTCACATACAAAGCAAAGAGGACCACAACACAAAACAGGGGGTTGTAAGTAATCAGATCTAGAACAATACCGGTCGAGAAGGGGTAGAACACACTGTGGGTCTGGAAAATGGTCTCAAACACCGAAAAGGACGAAAAAAATGTAGGTCACACCTATCGACGGAACATGTGTGATCGGGGTTCCACAAAACGGGCAAATAGTCGCGATCGGGGATGAAAATCAACACTCAGACTCAGGTCGCACAAAACAGAGATTTCTTGCGTGACAAGTCACACAAAACTGGGTCACATTAGTGACTGGGATTTCTCTGGAATCCTAGACAAGTGCGATTTGGAGTTTTGGTCCAGGTTGCACTTATCGGGGTGGAAGGTGTGACCTAGGTCGTGCTAATAAAAAAAAAAGGTGTGACCTAGTTGCAACTTTCTCTCAGATAGGTGTGATCTGACCGTAACCGAAGGTTTTTAAGAAATCACTGTTGTCTTGGCTCAGGAAAACATGCACTAGGATAAGACTGGTTTGGATCTACCACGAGGAGGTTAAATATGTGATGACTGAAGGTACCCAAGTAGGACAAAACAATAGAAACACCTACAAAAATAGAGATCCATGGGGATCGAGACAATGGAGTTGCCAAACTGTAGTGGGGATTTCTCCCCTACTACGTGCAAAAGCACCTACCCTAGATCAGTCAGATCATAGGGTAGAGTTCATGGTGTGAGGTATTTCTTAACCTTGTCTTGCAATAATAAGAAGTAACAATAACAACAATATTTTTATGTTTTTTTATATATTTGATCTAACTAATGAAAAATAATAACAAGCATACCTTTCAGTAACATGGGCCACTGCAATTGTTTGAGGAAATGGTCCATCGACTCCATGGTGCAGTTCTCTAGTTATCTCTACTAATGGTTGTCAAAAGGGAGAATGGATCCAAGAGGGTATGGATCAAGATCAACATACAATGTGGAAAATGATATGGAAAAGGTATGGGAATGATGAAAGGTTGAAAAGTGGAAAGTTGACGAAAAGTGTTTTTGGGGAGACCTTCACAATGTATTTATAGGATGATACAAGGTATTTTGACCCATGGTATTTTATCGTGCATGGCATTTATCCATGGGTTTTGACCCATTCTCATTTTAGGGTATTTTTGTCCTTTATCGAGAGAGTGGGGATAAGTCACAATAAATGCTCAACTTCCCTTCATTTATGGGGGAAGGAATAATAATGTTTTGGGCCATATTTGGTGGGATTTTAGTTGTGAAGGTCAAAATGGAGGAAATAATGGTGGGATAATGATGTATAATTATGGTTTGGATCATAGAGAGCTAGGTGAACATTTTTTGGTGTTAACGGGCAGGTGAAGGGTTTTAGATAATATTTTCGAAAACTAAATCTGGGGCTAAACATTGTCAAACCTTTCTATTGAGATAATTCACCCAACCAAATTTCTAAACCTTCTAATTTTGACCACGGGATAAAATTTTCCCTTAAAATTTTTCTTGATCAAATCCATCTCGAATGTACTTTCTGAAAACATTAAGCTTCCAATATGAAAATAATCTACTAAGCTATGTTTTGGACATGAAGCAGCTGGAGGATGAAGCAAACATTGAAAAAACCAATCCTCTTTGGGTCACTCCATCAATGATTGTGGAGGAAGGACACGATGTCAGAGATTAGACATGACTATATGTTGTTTTGCTTCTAAGCTAAAAGTGCAGAATAGATGAAAACACAAAAGGACTTAAAATGGACAAGGATTACTAAATTACATTAACTAATTGAATTTGAAAAATGATATTAACAAAAAAATTGGATTTTATATTTGGATTTTGAAAAATGATAACGACAAGTTTTATGACAAGTTTTATATCAGAAATCAATCTCTTGTAAATTTGTATGACGAGTTTTGTGCAACTTCATACCTTAAAGAGGAGAACAACCAAATAGTAAATATCTAAAGAAAATGAGATTGATTTTCTGGCTAGCTCCTCTGGACTTGTATACCAATTAAGCTCCATAAGAAATAGGTGTTTCAATGGGAAGCAAATGCACCTCTCTTGAACATTCTTATCTACATTCAACTTATCCATTTCTTTCTTTTGCAATCCCTTAGAAATCAATTAGGAACTTACAAGTTTCTATACGACTTATAGGTCGAGGGATCTAAACTCATAAGCCAACCGGTTTTGCAATCTACACTAAATTTAAAATCCAACAAGTACCGAATGATCCTGAGTGAAGGCTAAGGTTAACTAACATTTGAACCAAACTCATGAAGGAACCTAAGAGAACCTTTGAGAACCCTCCACGATGAAACTCTAACAATTTGCAGATAACCCAAGTATAAGTATTTTAATCCCAAAAATCAAACAAAGATAAATTGTGACTCTTAGTAAAAATGGAAGTGAGAAGGGATCGACCTCGAGAATAAGGCTCCTAGAGAAGTGTTCATAACCTACCCAAAGATGCAAATAGAGAATTAGTGCAAAATTTTTAATTAATAATCCAACTATGAAACACTTAACCCTATTGCACTAGAAAACAAATACATACCCAAAGATGCAAATAGAGAATTAGTGCAAAATTTTTAATTAATAATCCAACTATGAAACACTTAACCCTATTGCACTAGAAAACAAATACATAAAAGAAGCAAACTACCCATACCCATTCCATAAATATAATTTGGGTGAGGATTCATAAATGTCATAGAAGAAAACTATTCAAGATAATAAACCTATCAAGTTATTTCATAAAAATTACCTGATTTGAGCTTGAACCTTAACGCTTTTCCCTTTTGCATATTTCATGGATTTCTTGTATAAGAGGGAAACATACCAAAATATGAATAGTGAACAAATTATAATAAACAAATGAGCAATTGTATCGAATGAATTGTCAATAATCTAGAATTACTCCATACGAACGAGAGACGAGAAGAGATTAATTCCTACTCCATACTCTGACCAAATGTTCTCAATCACCAACCCTTTTGTGGTGTGGCCTGCACATGGTTGGAAAGTAAATAGCCTGGAGCTGCCAGTGTAGGATGTGGGGTGAATAGAAGGTGAGGATTTCACTTAAACATAGTAGTCCCTCAATATAAGGGTGCGAATAAAGGAAATAAAAAAAGGTTAATTTAGTGTACAACTAATATAAAAAATACTAATATTGACATCGACCAATTTTGACATATAATATTTTTCCATTTAATCTCTCTAGTTTATAGTGTGTTTCAAATAAGAGTATTTTTGGAAAAATCTTTAATTTTCATGTAAAATTTATTTCCTCAAGGTTTTGTTGTAAGATAGGATTCGAGAAGGGGAAGTTTCCTATTTACTCTTTTGCCATACATCTCTGGTAATCATTGTTTTTTGAATTAGAAAAGAAGCTCGTGGATGCTATCGTTATTTTATTTGTAAGTTGCTTCAAGAAACACACCTTGAGGTTGGTTTGTGCATTGCATAACATGGATTTCCTTCACCTTAGGTGCCAGGTATGAGGGGCACCTATTTTTATAAATTCAGGTCTGAGGGGCACCTATTTTTATAAATTCACATGATACTTACAACTGGCCTCATCCCTTTGAAACTTTCAATTCATGTGGTGTATACCACAACAACAATGAAACCATGGTGGAAGGTTTAATATGTTTCCAAACTCACCAGTGAACCAAGGCCCTCTTAGAACTATGGTTGGTCTTTGATACACGGTATCCATATTTGTTTTCTTATTAGATACACCCATTATGCAGAGTGTTGAGGGCATGACTTTTCTATGTGATTTTTATTTTCTTATGTCGCACTTTAGAGGTACTTGAAGTCAATATTCTCTGATATCTTTTCTTGGAATGTTCTTTGTTTCTTTTATATTTTTTTCTCTTTATTTATTTTTCGAGGTACTTGAAGTCAATATTCTCTGATATCTTTTCTTGGAATGTTCTTTGTTTCTTTTATATTTTTTTCTCTTTATTTATTTTTCAGTTTGCAATTTCATTAGTGATTTTCGTCCGCATAATTATGTTTCTATCTACAATTAAAAGCATTGCATGATATAACATTTCAAAAAGAACATGAACATGGAAAAAAATGTTATAGGTTACCCTATGAAAAAGAATCAAAGACAGTGTTTGACTATAAGTTACTACCTTTGTTTATTAACAATATTCTAAACATTTGTTGGTTTCTAGGTTTGGAATATGCTATTGTTGTTTTTTCATAGTAGCATAATAAAATAAGAAAAATAAGAAAATGTCAAAAAAAAATGTTGATGGAAGAAATTGTTAACTGAAGGTAATGCAAAATTCAATAGGTTAATAAAAAGTTGTAGAAGGATATTCATACATGTATAGTTTCAAATGCGTAGTTGATTAATAAATTCCACTGTTGCAAAAGAAGTAAATTTATTTGATGCATAACACCTTGTAAAGGTCCCAATCATTAAGATCCAATGGGGGCATCTAGCAGCTTATAAGAAAAATGGTTTGGGAGTCAAACTAGATGTGAATAGTGATGTCATTTCCTGCAAAGGAAACATAATTTTGTTTATTGTATGTTGCAGTCCAAAATGCTAGTTTTGGAAAGCAATCAACAATGCTCCAAAACCATCCTCAATAATATGTATGCATGCATGTATTTATATGTGTATTTTAGCTTCAAAGATTCTTTTGGTTGCAAATATGATTCATCATCGGTATTGAATAATTAAACAAGATACAACTGATAGGAACCTTTTAAGATACACTTTTTATAAACTCCAATGGAGAGAGTGGTGGATGAGGAGAGTGGTGGATGAGGTGCACCAACCAACACCAAATTTAAAAGTGTGGTCACTACAGGCACACTCAATCCATGGAAACTACAAATTGTAAGACATTTATCAAAAGCTCATAAACGTAATAGAGTCTGGGATTAAATTTAACAAAAAAACTGAATTTTAATGGTGTCTATGGTCGCAGGAAAGGATAGTTTGTTGGATGAGTGAGATGCAAGAAAAAAATAATTAAACTTAATAAAAAAGCATGGAATAAGAGGTGTCTATTTGGATTCATAGTATCAAATGTTACTTAATCAACAACCAGAAGGCTGTAGGGATTATCAAAACCGAGGTATTGTACGAAGATGAAATAACTGTAAAATACACATCTTGAAGAGTTTAAATGAGCAATTATAAGTAGTCTGGACACCAAAAAAAATTTAGAAGATTGTGGTCATGCCAAAAAAATCCAAGGTGGGTTTGAGAAACCCTATATGTCACACCCACCTAACATATGTTGCAGGAACCAACTTGACACAACACTCTTCAAAAAGTGCTTCACCTTGGATAAAGGCCACCCAAGATGAAATGCGACACAGGAGAAACCCACCGAGGCCACCCACAAATAAATTTAACAAAGGAGAGACCCATTGAGTTATTTGTAATTTTGGGTTATATATGATGAGTATCTTCTTCTCTTCCACGTTTGAATAGAAAAAGTCCAGTATTAAGATAATGTAATAAAATCACAACATATTAAAGTGAATTATAGTGTCCTTAGTTAAGAATAGTGAAGTTAAATACGTATTAAATATCCCCATGAAGAGACATATATGGGGATCTTTCTTATTGTATTGAATGACTCCATTTGACAACAAAATTTATATTTCAATTCTCTCAATCATTATGTATTCAAATTTATAAGTTGGTATGAGAGTAGTATCAAAGTTGAACCTGTGAATATTAAATTCAGTTTCTTGGAAGTTGTACATGGTTATGTTATTAGTCCCCGTAGAATTCTAGGGTAACTATTGTTTTTTATATTTGTTGACTTCCTATTAATCCATCTTTGACTTTATGTATTTATTGATCTGTTCTAATGTTTTTTGCATAGTTTGATAATTATTCTATTAATTATTTCAACACATTATTTTTCTGATCTACTATTGGATGATACTTTTAAGCGTTATTGTCGGGATGGCGGCATAGATCTTGGAAATGGGGTTGTTAACTAATGCAGACCCAATTTGTTATTTAAGGTAGAACAATTCACTTCCTGGGTCATTAATTAATGCATAACAATTCAATGCCCATCACCATCCACGTCTCATTATGCCTCCGCTGCACCACCTTTGCACCATGATTTGCACTGTTTCTAATGCTGCTTCCTATGCACATATTTTGAAATAGCACCCCTTGTAAAAATGTCAGAGCCTGCAAAGTTGTCAGAGCCCTGCAACATATTGCAATGTATTAGTTTGATTTGACCTCAAACTTACTATTTATGCAAAGTTTACACAATTCATTTTTGGATATGTTGAATTTATCAAAAGTTTACAAATATGCCAGCTTATACCTCTATCTGTTAGAGATATGATACATAATTTTTAAATATCTGATACATATGTCAGAGATCTAATACATATAGATTAGATCCTTCTTCTTTTCCTCTTGATCTATTTCCTGCATATCATTTCTCGGCCCGTAGACCCTGCATGTACTGCTTCCATGGTGGGATTTCGAATTGCAGATATATGGTGTTGATCTAGATTTGGATCTACCAAAGGTATTGCATTGGATTTAGACTGAGCTTAATTTAGACTAAGCTCCTGAATTGAGGTAACCTGCTTATTACTAATTTAATAAGTGCATATTTTAGATTTCAAAGTGTACAGTGTAAAAAATATATATATGTTGTTGTAAAGTATCTGTGCAATCAAATCTACAACAATGCACTTCACAAATTTTACAATCTACAAAGCTTCCATTCTACTTGAAAATTTAAGTTCTTCGGCTGATTTATACTGGCATTTAAGTGTCAGGTAGGTTTTCTTACAAATATTTATATCTCAATTTTTACATTAGTTTTTAACGATTCAAATTTTCATGTTACTTTTTGTTTTTTTAGCATATAATGCTTAAATAGTTTACATGTAATTCATAGAGCAAAATATGACATAAATTTTCATTATATTTTGAGGGTACTAGTTATGTATTAGTAGGTTCATGGAACTTCAAACAGAACTAAAGATACTAATCATATAGATAATAAATAGGTTTTAGCTTACCAAAATTTTCCATGTAATGTCAATATGGCCTGCATGGCCTTTATGAGCAACTACAAATAGAGCCATGACATCGGTTTTAGACTCTTTATACTTGATTTTTACTTCCTTTGATGCCTCTTCATGTTGAAAAGTGTATGTTCACTTCATTGGAAAATTGACAATCCCATTGTAATTCACATCCATAATAGCTTTACCCAAACAATCAGCAACACTTTCCACATTTTGTGTAAGACCTACTTCTATAAGACCCTAAGAGATAACAAAACATTCATTATCCAATGGAACTACCTATCTCACCATAACCCTAAGAGAAGATCACATACCTTTGCAATTCTTTATGAAAGATAACCCAATCCATGCGTAAAAGATGAGTAGGCACATCAACATGTAACGAGCAAACCGTCAGATGCTCAATCACATAAACTTCTTGGAGTGTGTGTCATCAGCTCTTTTTCATTTCTTGCAACACTGTTATTCCAAGAGAAAAAATTCAAAACCATCTTAGGCTTAGTTGTAGCAGTCTTGAGGATGTTATCATGAGGAAGATGCATTGGTTCAGTGCAGCAACTCGATTCGGCTAGTGTGCACCTCAATACTCGTGGATGCTAAGCAGGTTAAAATACCCTCCCTGTCTCTCAAGTTTGCACCTCAATTTTTAGCTAGACCCAATTGTTGTTGTTGATCGGTTGCTACCCTCTAATGATTAGGAAACTTCCTTCTAATGATTACCTTGGATGGTTATCTAGCATTTACCCCAAAAAAATTCCTAAATAGCTTATGCCTACCGGGACAGCTATACTACTGGTAAATAAGTTACTAATACAATCTCAATCGATGGAATTGCTTCCATGAATAGGTCTCTCTCTCTGCATCTATTTCTCCATGTGGAGTATCATCATCAATGGTGTAGGCATTCTCACACTAGCGTAGTTGAAGGCATGACCATCAAGAAAGAGGAGGTATGCAATGTTGTTTCATCTAGGTAGAAATTTACTATACAACAATGATGGGGGCAAAGACAGTCACCACTGGATACTCCACTGGCTATCACCCCATTGGTTATCACCAGTACTCTAGACCCGATATGGTATGACAGATGTTGTAAAGCATTTGAGGCTAGCTATATTGAAGGAAGAGAAATTTTCTAAATAAGACATCTAGCTGTGAGGTGAAGCATGCAATTCATCACCTATCTCCCACTAACTGTAATATTATAATGATTTCAAATTAAATCAAAACTTTATCGATCTAAGAAAAACGCTGAACCCAACATCATATCCAACATGGTAAAATTGGAAAATGCTTCTAGTGCATGTAACTTAGTTTTTTTTAACCTATCCCCAGTAATAGTACTATCGATGTGTGGCAAGAAACACTCTACCTGTGGCATGAAACTATCCTGGAAACTATCAAGTGCTTGATGTTCGGGATACCAATAAGATTTGTTTGAAAAACACCAATAATTTGTGCTAATATGGTTATAACACTCCAAGACATTGCAGCTCAAAAAATTAGTAAATTAGAGGAACCCTTTTTTTAAACTTTAAATGCAAGGATAACATATCATTCACATTGATCTCTACATTTTCTTGTGAAGCAAAAGAGGTCCACATTTGTTTATATTCTTTCATTTCCCCAATGAAAAGCATGAAAAAATCTTATAGTGACCATTCATTCTAGTTACGGGCTAACTCGGGGTTCGAAATAGCAAAGGGACTCATCCCATTTGCAATCACATTGAGACCGTGCAGGGAAAGGAGGAGATTTCTACAAACCGAAATCCATCTACATTGGTGTTACTACTTCTTGTATCCATTAGTGTTACTGCTAATACTTGTAGCCCTAAAACTGAATATAAAGTTGGTCCCCAAAAAAATGGCCATAACGACTTTCTCAATTCCAGCCCAATCCAAAACTAGAAAAATATTAGATTAGTTTGTCAAGGGGTTAACCACTTCCCCAACCTACCCCACCATTGGAAAAGGATTCGAATATAGTTAGTCCCCTGGACCCCTAACGGTGGATTTTCGGCCTCAGGGTATTTGTATCCAACCTGATCAAAACGATTTTTCTAAACAAACAACGGAAAATAAGCAATTGGATTCTCCAGCTTATAATATACAATGTGTAATTTCTTGATCTATAAATACAATTGTAAAACTTTGCACCAAGTGGCTTAACCAAATCATTGTTAATGCTTAAATGCACAAGTTTTAATTCTTTACATTGCTTCTGTCCAACCAATGAACATCATTATAAACAAGATCCTGCATCAAATATATTTTTATCAATTCTCTAGTCATTTGAAATTCAAGGTTAAAATTAAAGAATGACCTCCAAAATTTGCGATCCAAATTTTTATAAACAACAGTTGAAACCATTTGACCATAAATCATTCTAAACTATACCCAAAAAATGAAAGAATTTATCAAGGAAAGAACCCGTAGACTATCAGACTAACAGGACATTAGATATATGAGACCAATCATGCATATAGAAAGTAGTAATGCTCGCTTCTTGGCTTCCTCCATTAGGTCTTTGGTTGTCTGTCACTTGGATTCCATTTTCGTAGGTGGAAAATTCAATTGCTAATATTAGTGGCAAGCACAAAATAATTCCAACCCTACCTTATCTACTAAATACTGGAAAATTCTTTCAGATCCTTTGAAATTAAATAGGAAAACCATGTTGAAAATACCCTTAACTATGTACTTGCAACATGACGAGATTTGACATAAGAATTCAAGGAAGCTTAGGAGGTGATTTCATGGATCCTCACCTATTTGTAATGGATTTGGTATATGTATTGTCTGTTCACCCATGTTTAACGTTAAAGTAGTTTGAACAAAATAAGCGCATATACAACATCCCAAAGCTTGAATATAAATACACATACATTAATGCAAAATTTACACACTAGTAATACAGAAAATCAGCAACAATTTACTTGCAATCTGCACACATGGTCAAGTTTTCAAGGGATTTGATGTGCAGACACCCTACTTGGCATATAATAACTTACAGGAACGAATAGTCATTCCATTCCTGCACTTTTGAATAACCTTAAATAATGCATAATATAATCATATTAGAAACAGAAAAAACAGAGCTACAATGTTGTTGTGTCCTTCCACAAAGCATTGATATGTTACCTCTACTATGCACAGACATCCTGGCATGAAATTTGTTGGCCTTAGCAGGCAATATTAGATCCTTTGGGCTAATCGTCGAGCCACGCTCTGCTTACTGCATGTTGTTGTTATTGTGTTCATAGGTGTCTACCTATGTTGAGATGATACAATAATGAATCAGGATGTGTGATAAGATGATAGGTGCATTTCGTCTGAGTAGAAACACATGGTGGTCTGGATGCATCACAACCTCCTTAATATGTGCATGTTGGCCACGTGGTAACCATGGAAACAATTATAATGTGTAATATTCATATGGTCGAGTATGTGACCTTCATTAAACCATCGTTGATATATGTTCAACATTGCATATTTTTTGTTTTGTTTTTTCATGGATGGTACCAAGGTAAAATTGTTTAAGAACCATTCTCCTTCACCTGAAAGCAAGTGTTGCATGTACATGGACCTTGCATTTGATAAGTAGACAAACACTTTTTCTATCAGTCATCCCTTGCATTTGATACATAGACAAACACTTTTTATGTCAGTCCTCTGGTTACAATATCCAAGAAGTCTAACCATTCCATTATGACATCTTGTCATCTACCAACATGCATGAAAAAATTCAACAAATTCCTTCCAACTTCTAGGCTGCAAAGATTGTCAGTTTCTAATGCATTCGGGGCTGCTTCTTTCAATGTCAATGCTAATTACTTCAATTTGAATTTATTCTCGTATGTCAGACACTATCAGCTGGATCGAGTTCAGGTTGCGTGATCTCCTAGATTATCGTGATCAATTGAAACACCATCCATGCATCTAACGAGACCAACCGTGAGAGATCATTGGAAGCTACATTGCATAACTGCAGCCACATGGAGAGCAGTCATGTACATCCATGCATCTAACAAGACCAACCATGAGGGATCATTCGAAGATAGATTACATAGTTGTGGCCATATGGAGAACAGTCATGTATGTGTATGTGGATTCTGATTGACAGAGTTGCTGCCATATGATCTCAACCGCCTGCAATGTTATTTCCATGTAGAGACAAGTTCCCAACGAAGGCATCTCAACCATGTGCAATGTAGTTTCCATTCATCATCTAGTGGATTCTAACTGATAGAGTTGTTTCCATAGGGAGAGTAGTCATGCAGGTAGGTCTAAAACGTGTGCAATGTTGTTTTCATGCATAGACATGCACCCAACAAAGTCATCTCAACCATGTGAATTGTAGTTTCCATTCATCATCCAAACTTCATCGGCAGGGACTCAGCTGCCATGCAGCACCTGTTTTAAAATGATTCCAGACATTAAGTGCAAAACTTCGGTATGGAAATTAATATATATTTTAAAGGGAGCAATAGTAAGGAAATCAGAAAATATTGGCACAACAGCAAGAAGAAACAATTTGGATCCTTTATCTAACAACAAAGAAACCCGACTCAATTATAGGACAAATCGCATTCTTGCATGTATAGAAATTTAATTTATATCAACAATGTTTTTCACAGATATCCACTTGAACAAATTTTTCCAAGGGATATAAAGAAGGGAAAAAAATTCAGGTTTCTTATTACTGCACATGTCAAAGATGTGTGTAAATAATGGAGAATAAAAACAAATGTATTTGCGATGAGATGTCTTCCAAATACAAGAGCAATGTGTCTTTTAAATATAAAAAAAGGTGAGACAAGCTCATTGAAACAAATGAGCAAATGAATTCTATCCAAATTGAAGAAGATAGTGGAGATATGTGGCGGAATTCCAAAACTTTTCATTGTTTCAGGAACATTCGTATGTTGCAAAGAAGACAAAGAGAAAGCTTATCGTCGAGTGATGGAAGAGAGAGACAAATGGAATGGTACTTATTCTCTGACTATCTTTCTGAGATAATGAAAGATCCATTTTTGAATTTTTTCTCATTTGTGGAAGAGTCTCAACTAGATGTGCTAGAAAAGAGAGCACTTGTCACTAAAGACACATTCACTACTACAACGGTATATAAAAATTGGTTTAAAAAAAAAGAAAATGAGATTTTCATCTTAGAAAAGTGTTGAGATATTTTCTGTTGACCCAGGTTCATATTTCCTTGAGCATCAACAAAAACCAAGATATCGGCTCGACAGAGTATAAATTTATTGGCAACACCTGTGACTCAAGTGAGGACTCACCCGAGATATTTATGGGGACTTACAGAACTAGGTTTCTGCATTTATGGAAGGGGATATTCTTATCACAACATCATCAGGCCATTCAAAGGAAACGAAAGAATGGACTTCCAATATCATACATACATCAAAGCATAAAACATATTGATTTGTCTACACACATACACAACATGTAAGATATATATATATTCTACACATATTAATCAATATTCCACACTATTATATCATTAGATATTCGAAAAAATCATAATAGTTCGTTCAAAGAAAAACAAAGATACAAAAGACACAAAGACACATGTTTAACATGGAAACCAATATTGGAAAAACCACAAAGGTGCTCTTCATCTGGCATGAGTAATTGTTAAACGCCTTTGGTCTACGCACATAGACTACAGACTCTTCTACAGATCTTCTTTTAATTCTATAAGGTTCTTATTATTCTCATACTCTCAAGTTTTGGTCTCCCTTCTCTTCTTTCTTCATCTTTGTCTCCCACCGGTCATCCGCACACAAATTGGATAGAACCTTATATGTTTTTTACAATTTCTTGTTTTACCCATCGATTGGTTCTTAACTACTAGTTGATGGGTCATTCTACTAACTCAAAACATCCTATTATATTTAAATTAAGGCACTATCGACCCAATTTACAATCATACTTTATTCCCAAATAGACTATTAGTCTAACAACGTCTTACCCAAAACAATGTCAAACTCCTCATTTCGACTTGCTCTTCTCTTGTTCTGTCGTTGCTTCTTCCTTTGCGGTCTTTTCTTGCCTTGTGACCATAATCTTCATTTTCTTGAACAAAATTATGTTTACCTTTTTGTAGGATCAACAGGCCCCTAACACTCACCTATGGCTCATCCCGGTCCACTTTAGTCTAAAATTTCTGTTATCTCCCAAAAAGTACACCGTCTTTTTGGGTGATAGTATGGGTTAAAATTTTTACTTCTGTGAGTCATGGCCTTCAAAATAAAAAATTTCAGCTTTCGGCAGTTAACTCAGTCTGTGGAAGTTTAGTTAGCTGCCGAAACAAGCCAATTTCGGTAGCTAGGACGATTTGTCAAAATGATTTTTAGCTGCCGAAAATGTTTTATGTGTGAAAAAATAAAATCGTGATTCATCACTCATCAATCGAGCCTGTTTCATCATATCAATTGGTGGGTAAACGCCAAAGGTCAGCTACATGCCAATTCATCAAGTTTATCCAAAAGCATTGAGTTGTAATTTCATTGGAAGGCTATTCGCTTCAATATGCATGAAAATTACGCGTGGAGGATGGTTGATCCAGCGCATCACTACACATGTCAAATGCCCGAGATTACAAAGAGTAGTTAATAAGGAAAGGAGATTACGCATCTTGCATGTTCAATTTGTTTTCAAATTGCAAAATTATAAGCTATTCACTAAGCCAAATCCAACCTTTCCAACTAAGCCTCGATTGAAGGAGTTTTTAAATGTTCTCTCAGGTCTAAGAAATGCAGAAGGGTTTTTTCAGTCCAGCTACAATTAATAGTCTTTCGCTGAGCAAGGAGATGAATTGTAGTTTGCACATGGCGTTTTTAATGTTGGGTGCGCCCTGCTCAAATCAAACTCATTAGCTCATTCATCATTTGGTGGAGCCTGGTCACAACCTAATGTACCAACGTTGTACCTTCCTGGTGGCAGTAGTGTTGCTCCAATTAATCTTGGGGATCTAGTCGCTTCTGAGATGATGACTTTTAAGGCCCAGGTCTTGAATCTTCTGTGTTTTCTCAGCTAAGTACTCAAACGCAGCCTCAGATGCGAACACTAATTAGTAACCAAATTTCTCAGATACATCAAATGCAACAAGGTGCAATAGATGCTCAAGGAAGTGGTCATCTACATTCTTCAGTTCAGCCATCACATTGTATGTCATCTCTTGGTCAAAAGTCGTCCCTGGGTTTAAATGTGGAGCGACTGAATTCTAATGGGTTTGATTTATTGCAAGTTTTGATGGCTGCTATGAAATCAAGATCTGCTTCATTGGCACATTGGGGTTTTTACGGGTAAAGAAAATCGAGAAAGCCATTGGTTTTGGAAAACCCACAGATCATCCCTGTATTTGGTCATTCCGATTATGTTTTGCATATCAACGCATATTTCAGATACTTTGCAGAGATACATCTTTTCGTTGCTTAAGTGTGTAAATGTGGAGTAAGGATCACGAATAATATATAAAGTACCCATTACTATTGGTTCGTAAAGCAGTATGGCAGGGAATCTTTTTCACTCTGAAGATGGTCACATTGTATGGTCACAGTCGTTTTTGCTTTTCAGAAATCAGAAGAATGTCAAGCTTCTTCTGTATTGAAGATCTTTTCTTGGCGGATCCATCACCAGCATGCTTTACATGAGAGTCCAACTTTCTGATTCAATGGAGCAACTGTCACAAAAATGCCAGATGAGGCGGTCCCCACACAAGCCAAATATGTTAACTCTTCTTGCTGAGTTTAAGGACAACAGTTTCCTCGCCACTGATGATGGAAGTGGTTAATGGCCTAAATGTAGCATCTGGATACATCCATTACCTATATAATCATACAATTGGTTGCAGCAAACTCACAGAATGCCTCTATGAAGAGTCAAGACAAGCAAAATCTTCTCTGGGAAGAAAGGAAGATGAGATTGGGCAGAGCATATGACAGACTATATGACAGCCTGTGGTCAAGATTCCAGGATGGGAAAAGATTTTATCAACTCTTGCAAAGGAGCACCTATACAACCACATAACTGGAAGCAGTCAGCTCACGGTTGCATTGCCTTCAATGGCTATGTTATACAACTTATATGACACTGAAAACAGGGTTTTCACATGTCAACAACAGACATTAGTCTATTACAAAGCTCTGCACAATGTCAACAAGAGAATGATTACAAATTTCATTTTGGATAGATCTAAGGTCATCATATATGGCAGAAGCAGCCTGAACTACCTGTCGCAACCTATCAGTCGGATACATTCATGAATATCAGAAAGAATACATACCCAGCTGGTAGTCACAAAGTATTCATTTGCCTCGTTGTGCTCAATAAATTTCTTGCTTCTATATCATTTCAAACCTTATCATTAAAGAGGAGTCTATATTGTTTGGTTGCACTCAGGTTACAGATAAGTTCCTTAAAGGATGTACAACAATGCCAACTATCATAAAAGACATTGTAGAGTTTCGGCAGCATGTTATCTCCTGAAAAGATCAAGAATAGTATTAGATGGAATAGGGGCAGTTTTCTAACAGAGTACTAAAGGATCACACGTGACAAGGAAATCATCACATAAAGAGATCAATCCCATATTTCAAGGAGAAATTGGTTCCAGATTTTTGTGCAGCCAACTAAGGATTCGATCCACTTTTTCAGTCTAGTGGTCCAACAGGAGGAGTGAATGCACATGTGGCAATAAATCAAGAGTATCTCTGTTTTGAGGCATCCTTTTTTAAAGACAGCTGGCAGCATTTGTGTGACTCAGGATTTCAAAAGCAGTTCGAGATCTATCCTCCAGATTTTTCTCAGATCGCAAAAGGTAAACACATGTCAGGGTACGTAATCAACCTCAGGATTGAAAGGCAGATTTTCAGCCTTGATATAAGCAGTGCCACATGTGACAAAGAGAGTCAGTCTTCCCAGTTTTCAAGCATCTTTTTGAGGTAGCAGTTCTAGGATCGAGTGCCACATCATCAAAGTCAAGTCTGCATGTACCAATTGAAGCCCACCGAGCCTTGGGGGCTAACTTCACTTCATCAACCATCGAACACTAGAAAGAAGACCAACTCATTGTCATTTCCTTGATTTTAGGGATCAGTCCCTATCTTTTTGCATTTACTTTCAGTTAGTGTTTTAGTTAATTAAACAGATCCATGCTTTTAGGATCTGAAAACTGTTTGTACAAGCTTTAAAGCCTAAGAACTCATACTGAAAGGAGGTTCGATTTTGGATGTAGTAGTCTGCTATTGTACTCAGCTTTCTTTATGCTAATACAGATCACAGGTTTCTTTCAGCTTTGGTGTCAGCTTTCCATTTTCCTTTCACTATTATCTGTGTTATCTAGCTTTGAATGGTTTCTTTTCCATTGTTTAGCTCATAGCCTGATGTTAGTTTCTTGAATGTCTCTTGAGCCCTACTCTGTACTGGTTTAGTTACATTCCTTTTCTTCATCCATTTTTAAAGTATTTGCTAATTAATCAACTCTTGAGAGCACTGTTTTATTTGTTTACCATGCTGAATGTCTGAATTCTATACTCGGATTGAGTCATCCCATTGATCCACCCCTTACAAAAACACAAAAAACATGATTTCTTAAGTTACCAAGCATACTTAGCCATAACCACTAAGTAGTTTCTTGGAGTGATAACAATTTCTATCGAGTTGAGTTTAATCTGAAAATTCTGACAGATTTTCATTACTGATTTGGCTTCTTATTGCACCTCTTCTTGTACTTTCTGCATTTGTTCCACGGGTTCGGAACTGATATGTTATAAAGTTGCTCCTTTTGTCGCACTTTTTCATGGATTGGGTGGATTGTTCTTGTATCCTTCTCTTCTTTATCTGTAGTGTTGTGACACAATCTATTTGTTGTTTTTGTTGTGTACACAATTTAGCTACTTTCTATTGTAATATTTTAAACTCAGCTTCCTTGCTCATCTTTTCCACTGGTGGAAATTTTTTCAATTCATTCGTTAGCTTATTAAAATTTTCTACGATAGTATTAATCTTCTATGTTACCTGTTCTATCTCTGTGTATTCCATCAAGGATTCTCATGGCTGAGAAACTTTTTCATATGCTTTGGCACAAAGTTCCTTGGCCTGCTGAATCTTCTGTGCAGTTTCAATCACTACCTTACGTCGAGCTTCCAATTACTCAAGGGTTGTATTGGGAGCTAGTTTTGTTTCTAGATCCGTGACTTGTTTGTCGAGGTCTCCAGTTACTTGCCCAAGTCAAAAAAATATAGCTTTTGGGTGCATCTCATTCTTAATTTCTACGTCAAACAAGTCAGTGGAAGTAAGTGCGACATATTTCTTTAATCTCTACTTGTTATCCTGCCAGGTTTTTTCTTTGTCTCCTAGAATTTTCTTTTAAGCTATGTGATGGTATTCTTGGATTGTTTGAATTGGTCAAACACCACTCACTTTCTTGTACTCAACTTTTCTATTGCATCCTGCTGAATAGTATGCAGTAGATACATAGGAACTACAGAAAAATCAAGACTCGCATGACTAATATCCTTGATCATGGTGTTATGTTATGGCGTACTTAATTCAATTTCCTTGGAAATTACTTGAATATTTCTATATGGTGGAGTAAAAGGTACCTTGATATGTCGCTTCTAAAATGGTCTATTTTTTTCTTGTGACACAACTGGATATGGTTGTTAGTTGATCGCTCCTCAAACTTCCTTTACTATGACACAAAGAGTCTGTAGTAAGTCTGTCGTTCTTGCAACCAATTCAGTCTACTTTCATCCATCTTCTTGTAACTTTCATTTTCCACTTCCTCCATTCAATCTAAAATAATATTGTAGTCATCATTCGTAAGACCGACAATCCCATATGTTTTTTCGTCCTTTCACTTCTTATGACTCTTCTTGGATTGTTCAAATATTTTTCTCTTATCCCCTAGTTCTATATTTGTTGGGGTATCACTAGACTCTACTTTGTTTTCATATGGAGAACTTCTTGGGCTTGCTTCTCCTTGTTGGTTTCCTTCTTGATTTCATGATGTTCCATCCTGTCATGGATAAATTTCAGCATAAATTTGATCATCTGTGATAGGTTTTCTCCACTCGTTGGTCTAGTCTCGGACAATTGTTTCAATATCTTCAATAGATGGATGAAGCTATGTAGTCAACCATTGATTGTGAGGGTATAGTCGCGGGTGTAGGAATATATAGTGAGCCCCAATCGAAAATATTATGATGTGGCAGAACCATTGTACAATTTCTTTAGTAATCCTTCCATGTTTTATAATGTAATACCTCAGTGCCTCACCTTGTAAATAGAATTCAATATTGTTATCCCTTTTCTATTGTGGATTGTCCTTATCATACCAGAGATTTTGGTATCATTCCCCTCAACATGGTAAAGGTACATATACCCCTTGGTAGTTCGGTGGATCTTCCCATGCGACTAATGAAATCAAAAGTAAAAGCCATGAATAGTTAAAAGGATTACCCTTTTCATTCAATAAGTAGGTCGACCAGCTCATCTGGACACCCACAACACACTGCTCTTCCGTAGCAATTGTTCCTGCGGTACACTGTTTTGGTCACATCTTCCTTAGCATTTTTCTTGATAAAACTTTGGCGGTGAACCAAATAGCAGCAGTGTCATTGATAGAGGCAATGGAAAATCCTCCCTTATCTCTGGATAAGTTATATTTTTCCTTCATCCTATTGGTAAGGCTTGTATCATGTTCCTTTCCAGTGAAGAAGGTCATTGGTTCTATCCTTGCAAGAGGAAGTCCTATTATTGAGGCTATTAGGTAAACATCTACTAAAATTTTTCAATCTATACATAGGCATCCTCCATGAAAATAGACTAGTATCTTCTTCAAGCATGTATTTACTTCTGCAGTACGACCAAAATGTCACATATGCATCAACGAAAATAGTCTTGACTTGTGCATTCCTCTATCCCAATCCATTGGCACCAAGTGAAGAGGTCCATCTTCAGTCTCCAATACCGAAGTCATGTACATCAATATGTCGATTTCAAGGAAATTCCGCAGATCATGGTCTATGAATCCCATCTTCTTCAAGTTCGGTAAAATAGCTATCGTCACATGGACTCCTTTTGGTATGGCTGGCTTTACCAAGGAATATTTGGTATTCTTACTGAGAGAGACTTTAGGCACCTCATCTGTCCTTGGAGGAACATAACCAGGAAATAGTGTTTTTGACCTAGATCTAGTTGCTTTGTCATCATGGGGAGCTTTTGTTCTTTGTTTAGGAGCATCTCTACAACCAGCTCATTTTCTTCTTGATGTGATCGCCATCGTCAGTCATGAAATAACTTTTTACTAGAAACAGAACCATTTGTTGGCGTACCCAGGTTCAGAGTTCCCTGTCCATCAACAAAACCCAAGATATCGTCCCGAAAGAGTATAAATTCGTCAGCAACACCTGCGATGCAAGTGAGTTCTCACCCGAGATATCTATGGGGACTGTCATAACCATATTTATGTAGTTATGGAAAGGGATTTTCTTATCAAAACATCATCAGGCCACTCAATGAAAAGAAAGGAATGGAATTTTGGTATTGTATATACATCAAAGCATAAAACATATTGATCCGTCGACACACATAAACATCATGTACAATACATATATTCTAGACATATTAATTGACATTCCACACTATTATATCATTAGATATTCGACAAAATCATAATATTCATTCACAACAAAACAAAGATATCAAAGACACATGTTTAACGTGGAAACCCATACAGGAAAAACCACAAAAGCTCTCTTCATCTGGCATGAGTAATTGTTAAATTCCTATGGTCTGTACACATAGCCTATAGACTCTTCTCTAGATATTCTTTTAATTCTATGAGTTTCTTTTTCTCATGCTCTCAGATTTGGGTCTCTCTTTCTCTCTTCTCTTATTTCTTCATCTTTGTCTCCCCCTGGTCGTCCACACACATCTTAAATCAACCCTTATAGGTTTTTCACAATTTCTTGTTTTACCCGTCAATAGGTTCTTAATTGTTAGTGGACGGGTTGTTCTACTAACTCAAAAAATCTCGTTATATTAAATATAGGAACTGTCAACCTAGTTTACAATCATACTTTATTCCCAGAATAGACTATTAGTCTAAATACGTCTTACCCAAAACTATGCCGAACTCCTTGTTTCGACTTGTTCTTCTCCTCGTTGTCGATGCTTCTTCTGTCGTGGTCTTTGCTTGTCTTGTGATCAGAATATTCATTTTCTTGAACAAAATTTGTTTATCTTTGACCAGGGCCAACAAAAAAGTACCAAATATGTTAATTTCTATAAAATTACAATTAAACATAGGTTTCATGTATATAATGTATATTTTAGTTTTCATATTTAGTTAATTTGAAAATCGTAAGAAAGCATTATGATTATTGATGCTTACTATAATAACACCATTGGGGCTAATCTTAATGTCATTGTTATCTAGATATTAAGTGGCCATGGGGGATTCGAGGATATAGTTTTTGGTACTAATCATCCCCTTGTTCATTGATTTTTGTGAATGAATGTTTATGTTATACGTTAGGTTAAACATATATGTTATACACTATTAGTTGGACTTTCTTCATGATTATATTGGTATATTTATATTGATAACTTATGATGAATTACCTTTTCTTAGTATATGCATGTTATGTTATTTTTCCAGTGCTCATGTTGCTTGTTTGGTATCTATGTTACTTATTGATGGCACATGCATGCATTACAGTTGAGTTCTTTTTCCTTATGAGTAGTTTCCAATGATTTATTATGGTGGTGTACACATTATTGGAAAATTAAGTCTACTCTTTTGTAGTATTGAAGCATTCATAAAGAGGTGGGGAAAATCACACTGAGGGAGAAGGGACACATCATTCAATGAGAGTGAACACCAATCCTAGTTCCTATGAAGCCTTTAAAATGATTTCAAAATTTTAAAAAGGGTCAAATGCTTGAAGGGGAGAACTGTCATTCACCTTTGTACCACCCTATGAAACCTATAAATATGCTCCTCATTTGAATTTCACCCCATGTATTAGATGGTAAAGGGAAAGAGGGATGCCAATAGAAAATATTGGGAGAGTTGTTACACTTTATAAATATTTTTAAAAACATTTTTATCTTTTGAGAGGGGTTGGCCATAGAGGGATGATTTACAATTTCTCTTTAGAAACATATCCATTTTCTAGTTTATTATATTTGGGGGAGCATATTGATATCTTCTCAAACCTGGTCTATGTGAATTAATGGGGTAGGATTTTACTTGCCCAAACATAATTCATTTCACTTTAGAATTTTATTAGGCACCTTATAGTAAGTTTTTTATCATTATTTTATTAGTTAAAAATACACTATAATCCACAATGTTCTAACCTTTTATTACGTGTTATATATTTTGTAGAACATGCTATCAAATTTGATCATGATCAAAGAAGCTATCTTTCAAGAAGTCTCACTTTGGAAGAATCCATAGATACCATATTTTTTTGCAGGTATATAGTCCACCACCTTTCTTACAAGGCCGTGACTACAATGATGGAGAAGGCTCGAATCCACCTATTGAAATTCCCCGACCTATGGCTACCATCATTGGGAGGTCTAAAGGAAGGAATTTTAACTCATGAGTAGCTGTTGAAATATTTGGAAAAGCCATTGTAGATGTACATGGTTTTCATGTACTTGGAGTCCCAAAACTTGATGTTGTAATTGAGAGTATGGTCAAGACATTTTTATCATGAACTAGTAGATTAATGATCATAAGGTATAGTGGATATTCATCTAAAAACTCAAATGTATTGTAGTTGTATTTGACTTTTCATATTTTTTTATAAATAATATTTATGTAGTTCAAATGTATATGTTTGTACTTGATATTAATTATAGTATTGTTAATTAATGTTACAAGTGTACATGTTTAGATAAATATAATTTCTTTCCACTAATTCAATTGCATACATGAATTTTTTTATTTATTGTTTAACTATATTATATATAATGTATTTCATTGCTCATATCAAAATCAATATTGTATGACATTTTTTAAATTATTCATGTCATATTGAATTATATTGAATAATAATTATGAAATAAAATAAAATGAATATAAAACTACTAAATTAGTAATAATTATAATGAATATGAAACTACTAAACTAGAGACGACGACATCGTCATCATAATCATCATCACTTGCATAGTATTTTCTAGTGCAATTAAATATACAAGTAAAATGATACAAAAAATAATGACTAAATAAACGAGCAAATATACTACAAAATGCTGACAATTAATGACCAAATAAATGTGTAAATGTACTACTAAATGGTGATAATTAATTACGAATAAACAATTAAATGTCCTACAAAATGGTTACAATTAATGGCCAAAGAAACAAGTAAAAGTAATACAAAATGGTGGCAATTAATGACCAATAAATGAGTAAATGTACTACGAAATGGTGGCAATTAATGACCAAATAAACGAGTTGGGATAACATTTGATTAGACCAAATCCATTTGAACATGATTAGTAGGGGTAACATTAAGATTGGTCCCTAGAGAATTGGCCTTACATAGCAAAGGGAAATTGCTAATTTTATGGTATAGTACTTAAAAATGGAAAAAATGTAACATTTTAAAGCATAAATTTTGTATTGATTATATATACAATAAATATATACTAATTTACCCACATGTAATGATGAATGTGGTTCATTAACACATTCATTACATATACACAATACACATATTCATTGCATATACACATAATGATAAATTATGTGTATATACATATACACATATTATATATCAACGACGGTAAGATTTTCTATAAGAGCATGTTTGTATCCTTTTGTTGTAGGCAGAGGAGCATGTCAGTAGGCATATTTTTGTCCTATACTCTTTCTGATATTTTCAAAGATGCTCATGATCATGTTATATCTGTTGACACTGCTTATCTTTTTAAATATTATCATTTGATATTTTGGTCCCTTTTTGGTGTACTTCTTCTTGGAGACTGTGGAGCTTGTTTTTACTTGTTATGTGTTTAATTTTTTGAACTCTTCAGATTTGGTCTTAACCTTTCTTGAAGCATGTGATACTGATCTAATTACTTCTCAATCAGGTTTATAGAGGTGTTATTCCATTCTACAATCAAAGCATCAATTTATGTGATAAAACTTTATAGAATCTATTTACTAGATTGATTTTTGTAAGTTTCCTACTTCCATATGGTTGATTGTGGAGGGATTGTTCATGTTGAGTTTGTTCCATGCAATATTCATATGCAATCACCTTCCATATATCATTATCATATCAAACCCTCACATATCAGCTTCAAATTAGAAACCTTCCATGGATCACTACCATGGAACTACCACATCCCTTAAGATTAAAAGAGCTAAATTACCATGCTAAAATAAAGATAGGAAAAATAATATGAGAGGAAATTCTCATTGGCCAACTCTCATGGTATTCACACCAAATATAGCTACAAATATATTAACTAGGTCCTAAACAATGGATGTCAACTGTGTTAGGGAATCGTAACAATCTAAGTGAGTCATTATTTGAGGATAGTGATTAATATTTGTTAGATTTTTATCATTCAAGATAGAAATATCTTAGGATCTTTAACTGAGAGAATAACAAGCACAACAATCAAACATAAGAGACAATGAACACAAAGTTTTTCCTCGGGGAAACCATAAAGGAGAAAGCCTCGCACCTTCCTCAAATATAGAATCAACACCAAAAGAAAAACCCCAAAAACAGTAAGATGATCTCCCGCCAGTAGTATTCTCTCTCTCTCTTTTCCCAACAACTTCTTCTCTCTCATTTATGCGCTACAACTGAGTGTGATTGAATGTGTGATAAATAGAGAGGCTCACTCTCTATTTATACTAATTCTTGACTTGACAATAAATCACTAGGATCGACTTATCTAGGAGAGTCTAATAACCCTAGGGCCCCACAAATGTGGGGACTTTAACCCTTGATCAATAGGAGGGTTACCCACAATTACTTAACATGACTTGTTTACATTATTGAATCTCCCGATAGGAACATTGGGGCATGACATGACTCAAATACATTACAGACACTTCCCAGAATAAACATCGGGGTACAATACATAATATATTCAAGTGAATACAGTCTGAAGTTACAGATACATCAACACTCCCTCTTAACTAAAAAGGTATTCTCTCAACACGATTTATCAGCATGGGTCTTCTTATTTGTATCATCTGGATCATCATTGATTTCTCATCATCTTTATCTTCAAGTCATCTTCATATTCAAGTCATATTCATCTTCAAGTCATCTTCAACTTCAAGTCATCTTCATCTGGATCTGGATCATCACTGCTGGATCATCATCATTGGATCTGGATCATCACTCAATCTGGATCATCACTGCTAGATCATCATCATTGGATCTAGATCATCACTCGATTTGGATCATCACTAGGTCATCATCACGGGTGTTATCTCTCAATTCTTCTCATCATAGGAAGTTCTACAGAGCCAACCCGTTTTCATGCTGGATGCACATCTACAGAGCCAGTCCTTTTTCATACTAGATGTATCATCACATAGCCAACCCTTTTTCATGCTAGATGTGGCACCAATACAGAGCCAGTCCTTTTTCATACAGGATGTGTCATCACAAAGCTAGTCCTTTTTCATACTAGATGTGGCATCTACACAGAGCCAGTCCTTTTTCATGCTTGATGTGTCATCACAGAGCTAGTCCTTTTTCATACTAGATGTGGCATCTACATAGAGCCAGTCCTTTTTCATATTGGATGTGTCATGACAGAGCTAGTCCTTTTTCATACTAGATGTGGCATATACATAGAGCTAGTCCTTTTTCATACTAGATGTGTCATCACAGAGACAGCCCTTTTTCATGCTGGATGTGGCATCATCACATACATCTGACAATGGAAGGAACCAATCCTATCATCATGTCACAGCTCTTACATATAACCATGGAAGGAACCAATCCTCTCACCATGTTAGAAAGGCACAGCACTTACATCTAACTATGGAAGGAACCAATCCTCTCACCATGTCAGAAGGGCACACCACTTACATCTGACCATGGAAGGAACCAATCCTCTCACCATGTCAGAAGGGAACGACACTTACATCTGACCATGGAAGGAACCAATCCTCTCACCATGTCAGAAGGGGACAATACTTACATCTGACCATGGAAGGAACCAATCCTCTCACCATGTCAGAAGGGCTCACGGACTCATCACTTCCTCTTGGAAGGAACCTCGATCTGGAGAACACCAAGCTTGTCCCTGAAGTATTCAAAATTCACTCTGGCTAATGGCTTGGTCAATACATCAGCTATTTGTTCGTTTGTGGAAACATATTGGAGCTTCACTGCTCCTCTTTGCACCATATCCCTAATATAGTGATGTTTGATCTCGATATGCTTCGACTTGTCATGGAACACCGGGTTCTCGAAAAAATTCACACAACTCTGGTTGTCACAATATATACAAGTAGCATCCAACTGGAGATCAAATAACTCAGACAGTAGCTTCCTAAACCATACTGCCTCACAACTAGCTGAACAGACTGTGACATACTTTGCTTCAGCTGTATTCAGTGCCACGCAATACTATTTCCTACTAAACCAAGAGATCACACCTGACCCCATACTGAAGTAGCACCCTGAAGCGCTCTTTCTATCGATGGCATTGCCTGCCCAATCTGAATCAACATAACCTTCCAGGTTAATATTTTGATCAGCCTTATACTTGAGCCCATAATCAACTGTACCCTTTAGGTATCTCAGAATATGCTTTGCAACAATCAAGTGAACATGTCTCGGATCTGTTAGGAATTGCCTCAAGGTGTTCATAGCAAAGCAAATATCTGGTCTTGTATTTGTCAGGTACATCAAGGACCCAATCATCTGACGATACATCGTGGCATCAACCGACTCGAATGAAGCATCACTCAATAGCTTCAGGTTCGATGCCATAGGTGTGGTCATGGCCTTGCAGTCCATCATCTCGATTCTCTTCAAGATCTCTACTGCATACTTCCCTTGTCTGAGGGAGATTCCATCCACATTCTGCCACACCTCCATGCCTAGAAAATAGTGCATCATACCCAAGTCTTTTATTTCAAACTTGGCAGCAAGCTTCCTATTTGTATCAGCAATCAACCCATCCACACCTGTTACAAACAGATCATCTACATACAATAGGAGTATCATTGGGTTCCCTTCTTCAACCTTGTAGTAAAGGTTGGAATCTGCTTTACTCTTGGTAATGCCCAAACTAGATAGGAAGCTGTCAATTCTACCGTACCATTTCTTGGGTTCCTATTTCAAACCATACAGGGATTTCTTTAATTTACACACATGAGTTTCTCTGTCGTGTGTCTCAAAACCGAGTGTCTATTCCACGTATACTTCCTCTTCTACTACACCATTCAAGAAAGTTGTCTTGACATCCATCTGGTGTACTTTCCACTTCATTACTGTAGCTAAAGCAAGTACTGATCTGATGGAAGTATATCGGGCTACAGGAGCAAAAGTTTCTTCATAATCTATTCCTTCTTTCTGGGAGAAGCCACGAGCCACAAATCTGCTTTATATTTCTCTATGCTACCATCTGCAGCATGCTTGATCTTATAGATCCATTTAGAAGTCACAACAGACTTCCCCTCTCATCTTGGGACAATATCCCAAACATCATTCTTCATGATCGATTGATACTCTTCAATCATAGCATCCTTCCATTCTTTCTTTTATGTTGCTTCTTCATAGTTGGAAGGTTCTTTATCAATGAAATCACATAATAAGGCTACATAACTGGAACAGGACCTGGTTCTTTTCCTTTCTCTATGTGTTTCTTCTGGAGCCCCATATCTTTCTGCACCTTGGATAGCTTCTCGTACCCAAGCAGGTTTCCTCTTGTGAGGATTCTTTTCATGAGGTGGATCTACAAGTTCTTGAGGTTCTTCTAATTCTTGATCTTCTTCTTGAACTTCTTCTTTCATGGTTGTGTCATGAATTCTGAGTACTTCTGTTTCTTTAGGTTCTTCAGCAGCTCTCTTTCTGGATTTGTTGTAAGCTGAGTCTTCGTCAAATGTTACATCCCTGCTGATGTCGATCTTCTTGAATCCTGGGAAGTATATTCTGTAAGCCTTCGAGCTTTCAGAGTATCCCACCAATATACCCTTTCTTCCTGAAGGATCTAACTTTGTATTCTTTTCTTTCAGAATGTGTATGTACACTGGACAGACAAATATTCTGAGATGGTTGACTTCTGGTTTCTTTCCAGAAAAGACTTCTCTAGGTGTCTTGTTCTCGAGTACTCTGTGTGGAGTACGGTTATGTACATACACCGTTGTTCTGGAAACTTCTTCCCATAGATGCATGGGAAGATTTTGATCATGAAGCATGGCCCTTGCAACTTCCGTGATCGTTCTATTCTTCCTTTCTACAACCCCATTCTATTGTGGATTATATGGAGTGGTTAACTCCCTCTTAATCCTTGAATCTTTGAATAACTCTTTGGATTCATTTGATGTGAATTCTTCGCCATTATCTGATCAAAAAGTCTTGATCTTGTTTTTTGTGTGGTTCTCGATCAAGGCTTTGAATTCCTTGAACTTGATGAATACTTCATCTTTGTTCTTCATAAAGTATATCCATGTCTTCCTATAAAAATCATCAATAAAAGAAACATAATATACATACCCGCTTAGAGAGTTGGATGACATTGGACCGCATACATCAAAGCGGAGGATCTCCAAGATTCCTTTTACCTTTATCTCACTACTTGGAAATGTCTTCTTTGTATTCTTTCCTTTCGCACATCCTTTGCATAAACCTTCATGTTTTGTCTACATTTCTGGAAGACCTTCAACAGATTTTCTTGCAAGTGGTAGTGCCCTGTAATGCACATGTGCAAGCCTTCTATGCCAAAGTTCATTTGGTTCTACTAAGTCATGAACCAAAGCTTGTTTTGGTTGGCCCTTTAATTTGTATAGACCTCCTTCTTGTTCCCCAATCACTATTGCATCATCAATAGTCTTTCCCTTTGGCCACATAAGAACTTGGCCATCTACAAAAGAAACCCTCATGCCTTTTGCATCCAATGCAGATATGGAGAGGAGGTTCTTCTTTAGTCCTGGTACAAACAATACATCTTTCATCTTCATAGATTTTCCAGAGTCTAGCTTATAGGAGGATTCACCACTACCTTTTATTGGATACTGGTAGTCGTCCCCAAGTTTCACCTTGTGACGTGACTCATGTTCAAGTATTTTCACAAAGGATTTTTTGAATCTTGTCATATGTTTGGAAGCACCACTGTCTATAAGCCAATCATTGATTCCATGTGATATATTTCCCATGAGAGTGGAAATCAACACATATTCTTCATCACTTGAAGAATCGTCATGTTCTTGTCTGATTCTCTTTGTGGATGGTTCATCATCCTCTGTGGCATAAGCATGATGTCTTCTCTTGTTTCCCTTTTTCTTGTGAGAGATCCCTTTGTTTTTAGGACAGTATCTGGATATGTGTCCTTTCTCATCACATGTGTAACATATAATAGTAGATAGGTCTCTTCTAGAGTGTGAATGCTTACCTTTGGAGTGATGATGGTCCCTTCTGGTTTTCTTGGTGTGGACTGTGAGAGCTTGATCTTCGTTTCCCATATTTTCTTCTCGAGCTACTATTCGAGATTATTCTTGTGAGCATTCTTCCCATAGTCTGCTGAACATGACTAGCTTCTTTCTGGCATAGATCCCTTGAATGAAAGAGTCCCATGTCCTAGGAAGACCATTCAGGGTGGTCATCACAATTTTTGCATTCTCTACATCTTCATCTACTACTTCCAGCTATTCCTTGATCTGAGAGACCCTTGTAAAGTAAGACTAGATGGTCTCCGCATTCTAGATCTTTACATTCTTTAGTTGGTTTCTCAGAGTCATCTTCCGGTTTATGTTCTTTCCTTCAAACAGTTTGGTCAGGGCATCAAACATAGATTTAGGTGTCTTTAGGGAGGACACCTGTGGTATGAGGTGATCCTTGATTGAATCAACAATAATCCTCTTAGTCATGACCAATTTCTTCGTGTGTAAGACCTTAGCCTCATCTCCCTCTAGAACTGGAACCTCCTCATTGATGTAGGAGTCAACCTCATTTTCTTCCAAGACCAGGGAGATCCTATACTTCCAGGCTCGGAAGTTATCAGCTCCCTCAATATTTTCTCAAGCTTGGTATGATGAGACATCTTAACATAGAACCTCAAATGGAAATGCAAAAGATTTAGATCTTACCAAGTTAAGATGTCCGAATTAGATCTGGAGCTGAATTTTTGCAGAGCTGGTTCAGGAGAAGATTAGGGTTTGACTTTCCTGGAGTTCTATCCAACCAAAAGCTTTGATCTTGATCTCTAAACTTCAATTTTGGGGAGGAGATCAATCCAGGCATGGGCTCACTAAAAAATTCCACTTCTGTGGAAAGCCCTAATTTTCGGCAGTAGTGTCGGGTCAAAAACTGAAAATGCTCAAAATCAGATTCTGCTTCGACAGAAAGATGCGCCCTAGAGAGGAGAGTGATCCCAACCTTCTTTTGCTGAAAATCCGTGGAGAGAGATCCAAAAAGTAGGAAGCCCTAGTTTCTATAGTTGCACAGTGTCTTCTTCTCAAGTTAGCTTTGATACCATGTTATATTTTTATCATTCAAGCTAGCATTATCTTAGCATCTTTAACTGAGAGAATAACGAGCACAACAATCAAACATAAGAGACAATGAACACAAATTTTTTCCTCAGGGAAACCATAAAGGAGAAAACCCTGCAACTTCCTCAGAGATAGAATCAGCACCAAAAGAAAAACCCCAAAAACAGTAAGATGATCTCTCGACAGCAGTACTATCTCTCTCTCTTGTCCCAGCAACTTCTTCTCTCTTGGTTATGCGCTACAGCTGAGTGTGAGTGAATGTGTGATAAATAGAGAGGCTCACTCTATATTTATACTAATTCCTGACTTGACAATAACTCACTAGGGCTAACTTCTCTAGGAGAGTCTAATAACCCTAGGGCCCCGCAACTGTGGGGACTTTAACCCTTGATCAATAAGAGGATTACCCACAATGACTTAACATGAATTGGTTACATTATTGAATCTACCGATAGGAACATCGAAGCATGACATGACTCAAATACATTACAGACATTTCTCAGAATAAACATCGGGGTACAATACATAAGATATTCAAGTGAATACATTCCGAAGTGACAAATACATCAACAATATTATCCTAAATGAATAATACAATTAAATGTGACATGAAGACTTTATGATTGGGAAAGTAAGCCATGTGCTAACAACTCTGTATTACAATATTATGCTCATTTACAATGAAACAATAAAAAGTAACTTCATGAAAAAACCTCAAGATAAAAAACTATGGGGTAGAACCAAAATGTAAAATGGTGGGATATTAGAAAATACTCCTAATTGTTTTAGATACTTCCCTAATGTTTAGATTCATTGTTGCATTTTCCCTAAATCATGGGTCTCCATGCTACCTTTGTTATAAGAGGTGGGCAAATGAAGTTAGTGCGTGTTGATCAAGTAGGACCAATAGCTATAGTTCGGGCAAGACATTCATCTATCATACATGGAGGACCTTCCACTCAAGGAGCTCATCTCATTTGTGTGCAACATGTGGCCATACATGTTATGGATTTTCTCATGTTATTTTTTTTAGCAGCAAGTAATTACTTGACACCTAAATTTTTTGTTCCAAATTTTTTGTTTCTTATGGTTCATAGATATATATGTAGTTTTCTCATATTTCTATGTTCTTAATTTGTTGTTCCTCAATCAAATTCCCTAGAAGAGAACATGGAAGTAGAAACTTTGGTTCCTTAGTTCTTAGGAATATCTCAACAACAAGCATATTTTTTGAACATGTTACATTGTTAGTTGTTGTTAATTTTGTAATAAATGCATCTACTTGACTATTTGAGCACTTGGTGTGTACAACCACTGAGAGAGGAGAGTTGTTAGGTCCCCCCCCACTGAAGAGGATTTAGTGCCTAACATGACAGACAAATATCAATAGCAGGTATATTTTTGAACATTTTGCATTGTTAGTTGATGTTAGTTTTGTAATAAATGCATCTATTTGACTATTTGAGCACTTGATGTTTGCATCCATTAAGAGAGGAGAGCCTCCAAGTGCATCCCGCCAAAGAGACTTCAATGCTTGAGACCACATGAAGATCTCATTAGTAGGTATATTTTTGAACATGTTACATTGTTAGTTGATGTTATTTTTTGTAATAAATTCATCTATTTAAATATTTGAGCACTCGGTGTTTGCAACCACTTAGAGAGGAGAACCATCAAGTGCCTCCCACTAAAGATACTTCAATGCATGAGACCACAGGAAGATCTCAACAATGTGTATATTCTTTAACATGTTACATTCTTAGTTGATGTAATTTTTGTAATAAATGCATATATTTGACTATTTGAGGACTCAGTGTTTGCAACCACTAAGAGAGGAGAGAAACCAGGTGCTTCCCATCATAGAGACTTCAGTTTCTGAGACCACATGAATATCTCAGTAACATGTATATTTTTTAAAATGTTACATTGTTAGTTGATTTTAGACTTTAGTTTTGTAATAAATGCATCTATGTGGACTGTTTGAGCACTTGGTGTTTGTAGCCACTAAGAGAGGAGAGTCATGTGTATACAAGGCAGTCTTCTCCTTGATGATGGAGGGTGCTCCCTAAAGTTCATCTGTTGATGTTGTTGAGATGGATGGTCATCCAATGGCACCACCTACTACCTAAGGAGGAGAATATCCTAGTCTAGAGTAAGCATTTACGATAAGACATATTCTTCTAATACATATTACTACATTATTGAGTTTAAGTGTTTTATTCAATTCAATCAATGTTGTTCGTAATTAGTGTGTAAAATGAATCATTGGTTATTTGTAATTTTTTAAGACGATGATCGACGAGAGGAGGTCATTAAGGAGGAGGTCGCGATAGTCACCCATACCTCACATGGATAGGGTGAGTATTTGATATAAATTAGTGATCAGTAAGTGATTTTCTAAGCTTGCTTTAATCTTGTTGAAATCGAGCTCATAGTTGATCACTAAAATTGTTCTTTGACTTGCATACTCCATAGATGAACACAGATCCTAGACATAGTCATGATCGACCAATGTTAGGAAAAAACAAAAGCAAGATTGATTTTGGATCCTAGTTGTATTTATGTTTAGAACATGCCTTAGCATGTTTATTGTGTTATAAAACAATGGACTATCATGTATATATTTTATCATGGTAGCCAGATGCCATATGTATATATTTTTCTAAAAGCATTTTGATTATATACAAAATACATTGACGTTTAGTGTTTGTGCAAGTATTGTGTATTTTGTATTTCGACTCTACTTTGAGGTTGTATCTTAGATTATTTTAGTGACACCGTTTTCATCTTGTATTGTTATGCCCCCAAAATTGATACACTACATTTGACCCCAAATTGATTCACTACATAAACTAAATATACAATGAATTAAAGTATATTAATCATGATATAATTAATCGTTCATTATAAGTAACATAAAAACATCTTGCAATACATCCATCAATTGAAGGCATAATCCATAAAGTAGTCACGTTAATGTTGTAAGTGAAGAATAAACCAAGTATAATTATGCTACAAATGAAAGAAGAGGACAACATTGTTCCTAACTTTGATATCAAATTTTATGAACTTGATCAAAACTATGAAGATTTGGGAAGCATTCTAGATGTTGTAATTGAAACTAAAAAGGAGAGGAAGGGAAGTAGCTTTAAGACCATTTGTACGAAGTAAAGTTCAAGAAGAGTGATTCATAATTGGCATAGTTTTTGAGGCCGATTTAGATGATAGAATTCTATTGGAGCAGTTTATTTTACCTTTGATGGAGACTGTTTACACTTAGAGTATATCTAGGGATCAAAACCCTAGGTTTGTGGCTTGTTTCATCCATTTGATGTGTCATATGCTAACATGGAAATGCTTGTTGTGGCATTGCTTGCATGGAAACAAGTATATGAAATGGGCATGTGTTTCTAATAGTTTCCTATCATTGCATTCATGTTCTTACTGACAATTTTAAAGACTAAGCATAACTTAGTTTCTACACGTTTTCACATGGAATGTGAATTCACGAGCCATGGTAATTCATACTATAGAATCTCTTAGGCTTCACACATGCGATAAATGGGAGTGCCTCTATAGCCTAGTTGCGATGACGTAAATGGGAGCACCTTTATAGCCATAAAACGTTTGGCGATTTTTTTAAATATTCAAATTTCTAAGGATTTTATATAGTTTTTGGATAATTTTGGCAATTTTTGAAGTAAATAATAATTATCCCATGTGAATTTGGGCAAATCATCTTTGAAAAAAAATTCAAATTGGCGAATATTTTTTTGGATTAAAAGACTGAAAAATATCCCATAAACTAAATTTTACCCCTAATTTTTTTCTTGAAAAAATAATTATTAATAAAATTAAACACACTTAAATCACTAATGTAAATTAATAATAAAATGAACCAACATATTCATTAATTCTTAGCATTATTAGTCCATGGATTTGGCTAGCAGGGACTCTATGAATCGGCTTGCCGTCGTTTCTATTAAATTGCACAAAAATCAAAGTATTTTGGAAAGCATTTAACCAAAGTTTTATTTACCATCTAGTTTTTCTCGGGTTTCATCCTTTATATCAACCAATGACAATTATTGCACCTTTATATCAGCGAATATAATTTTTTGTGGTCTTATTTGGCCTCATCCCGAGGCAAGGGATGAGGGAAAAAAAAATTTGAAGCTTCTATCCTATGTTTGAAGTGTTAAATACCATATATTACAAACTTTTCAAGTAATGTTAGATACTTCTCTAGCATTAATCAATAAACATAAAATGTTTGGGCTCACATTAAGTATTAAGTGTAATGTAAACCAAACCTTGCCACCTCTCACATGAGGTGCACAATTTTTGACATGGCAGGTTGCACAATTTTTGACATGACAAGTTGCACAATTTTTGACATGACAGGTTGTAGCATGCATAGTTGCTTGCACAATTCTTGACTTGGCAGGTTGCAACATGCATAGCCACCCAAAAGCCTCACAATTGGTACCTTGACATGGTTATATATCTTTGCATCTAAGTTTTCGTTTACATCATTTTCACCTGCATCAAACAACAAGTCCATGAAAGATTTTGGAACAAGCAAGCCAACTGGTACTTTTGAAAAACAACTTCTTTTCCAAAACAACTTCAAAACTGTGGATGGTGTTCTCATGGAAGAACATCATCCACTGTGCATTAATAACATTTTTGTAGATTTAAAATGTAATATGTATGTACCTTACCTTTTGGTTAGCTAGTTAGACTTGTTTAGTTTCAGTGATCGCTACTGCAGGGATGTGGTAAAAAAAACTAGTCTTTACGAAGAACAAGGACAGATGCTTGTTGGTTGAATCAAACCAAGCTAGGAGAAGAAACAAACCAGCGGGATGGTATTACTTATGTGCTTCCTGAATTTGAGTTTGTTACTTGCTTCGTTAGTTATTGGTTAGATGGTCAAAGAATGAAATGGGTGCGCTTGCTTGCTTGGGAGTTGGGGAGAAACCCTTTTTGTTTACTACCTATAGCCTGTGCCTGTGCCCTACCCAACTATTCCTGTACCCTACCCAACTCACCGTCTAAAAAATATTGAGAGGCTAGTCATTTATGGCATTTTATTCCTATTAAGTAACCTTCCTTGCAGCAAATATACCCTTACATGTTTCATTGTGTTGTTAGTGGATTCTTTTAATTGCTAATATGTCTTGGCCTAGATCCTTGGCTACTCAACTTGCCTGCACTTTTTATTTTGAAACAGATAGACACCAATATTTCTTTCATAATTCAATTGTTAATCCTCTATAATATTTTCATTGGAAACCTCTATGAATTGTTTTATCAAGCAATTCATAGCTTCCTGATATCATATTTCTCACCGTCTCCCCCACAAAGCATAATATTTATTGTCATGAATTGCAAAATTAGTCAATGCCTGTGCTAATATCTAAGACAATATTCTCTTCCAATAATTTAGAAGGATCCAAGGGCTAGGGGCTCAAAACGATCCCTAAAATGCTTGGTGAAAAATATTTACTTCTAGGTCTTGCTCTAGGTCTCAATCAATTTATTGAAATATAGCTTAAGGCCAGAAAGAACTGCTACTTGCTACTGGTACTGGTGGGTCTTTCTCCTGTAGAATCTACTTTTCGACCTGTATTAAATCTGGGTCTTCTCGATCTGCTATTAAATCTGCACCCGAATCTGCAACTAATCATGCTTCAACCATGCCATTAATATAACTTAAACTTGATATGAAACAGGTTAAGGCTTAGGAGACGGGACTAGAGCGAGTTGTGATGCTAGTTTACCCTATCGACTAAGCCGGAGTATATACAGGCAGTATATAAAAGTCACTTGGATTGATACTGAGTGATACAGATTCTACAGTTCATCAAATTTGTTGCCAAATAAGAAACCAAATGTTAAAATTTCAATGTCAACTTTTTATATTTGCTTAATTTGGGTAGAATCCAGAGTCTTATTCATTTTAACAGCATGTACATTCAAAAAATTGGAATTTGAATGTATAAAACATATGTTTTCAAACTTAAATCTCGACAGTAACTTTCAACAGAAAATCCTAGAACTTTACAATAATCTTCACTAGCAAACCATGGAATTATAAAATACAGTCCTTCAATGCCTTAGACAACACATTCATTTGCACTTCAAACCAAACATGAATGACAATACTTCCTCTATTTTAGTACTCTAACAAGCAACACAACAATAATAGCATAAACATTTTTACTAAGCAACCCCCTTAAATATCCTGTATCTATGTTTCTTCCATATCCAGTGGGATAATGAAGCACTAGAAGTATCACCTATGAGACGGCTAGACATTGACGATTGCAAAATTCTTATATTCATAAGTTGTTGTACATGTTATTTTCTTCTTGTCAAAATGTAGATTGTAGTCTCCTTCTTCGTAATTTTCAAACGGTTCGCAACTGCCCAATTTGTCGACCAAAGTTACGAGTGATCCCACTCAGGTCGATTTAATAATTATGAACAATCCAAGAAGAAGATTCTCCATCAGTCACAATTTTAATTTCAGATCCAGAACCGCTAAGAGTAATATCTTGAAAATGAAGAGCGAAATCTTCAAAATTCGGTTAAGCACTAATTGGATCTTGAACATGCGGTTGCTCTCGTCCCTCCTTCCCAACTTCAGCAAAGGCCATGGGAGGTAAGCTCTATACCATCCATAACTATGGAAGACCTACGATGGACAGATGCTTGATATTTTCAACAAATGCTTCTTGCAAAGTGATATTTGGACATTTGAAGTGGTGACTACTAGGAAGAATGCAAGGTCCAATGTGACATTTGGATAATTTGAGATGGTAAGTTATGATAATATTTCCACCGTTATCGGGTGGGGATACTGATATATAATTATATAGTATTTTATTGTTTACCATGCTTTTCAGTCAAATGGTTGTGCGCTACATCGGCTAGGTAATGCTTTATGGTTGCATCTACATACTCCACGTTACCATCATATCGTTATCTCACCAAGATTATACCAACATTGTCCTGCCCGACCCCGCCCATTTTTTTGAGTATAACGCTATGCTATTGTGCAATTGTATGATTACATTTTTTTAAATACTTTTCTCTCACTCTGGTATATCCACATATCTCAAAATTTGATGGCGTTCAAAGTTCTCTTAAGGCTGTTTCTTTACAAAAACATTTTGACCATAAATAAAAATGTTATAAATGAATAGTTATTTCGTTTCGTCCAAGAAACGGTTTCGGCCTAAAAATCACGAGGACTGTAGCTAAGCACCTTTATTTTCTGGAGTGTAGCATTTGGTTGTCGGGTTATGAAGCAATTAAACCATTGGAATCTGCCTATTCCCCTTCATGTTGATCTAATCATTTAAAAGGACTAGCCAGGATTGAACTACCAGGTGAATCAGTAGACATCCCACTCTTTAGCTCTCACTTAGGATTACTCGCATGTCCAAGGCATTATCCCCCGCTTTTCCACATAATTTCCTTATTCGTAATCCCTTTTATCCAAATGTATTTGGTCATTCAAAACGTCTAGAGAAACTAACGAATCAGAAGCCCATGCAATATTCCACGTCCTTTAATACTCAGATACTATTATGTGTGTGTGTGTGTGTGTGTGTGTGTATAGTTATTCATGTACTTATTCGTGGAAGCTCATCAAAACTACAATTATGACAAACTGTGTAGCTCTATCTCGGACATTCCTGTTGCATCTGACCACTCAGTCCCGTCCAAGCATCAGGTTAATTGTGTTCAAATGGGCGTGATGGGCGTGTGGAAAGACCGGTGTGATCGATCTCCCAATAAATAAATAAAAACACATACTGAGTAGCAACATACCGTTCTAATGTTGGCATAATCATGTTGCATCTAATAGTGCTATGCTTTAGTTAATCAAATGGTTGTGTCTAAGATCCAATGGTATATCTAAGCATCATTGACAGGACCCGCTTCTTACTTACGATGCACCCATTTAGCATCATTGGCAGGACCAGTTTCTTTCACGCTAGGAAGGAGGCAGTGCTTTTAAGCGAGGTAGTGGCTAATGCTTGATAGTAATTGATTGATGATAGCCCACATCTTACGAGAGAGGTGTTCCCATGTGATAAACAATAGTTAGATTCCCAAAGAGGTGATCCCGCTGGCAACAAACAACATATACTCAATGCCGCATCCACCAAACACTACAAGAAGCTACAGAAGCTACAGGGACACATGTAGAAGCTATGGCACCAAAAAAAGCTACAAATTTACAAAGAGTAATCCATTCAAGCAAAGTTTGCAAACGGTTTCTCTAGTCTACAAGCCAAGTCAACTTACAAAACTGTAAGCAAGGACTTGTTGCCTTAGCAGCCCCTCTTATTTATTAATATATCATCATAAATATTTATAAAAGCTCTCATTAAAATAATCAAACCATAGTAATAATGTATTGTGATCCTAATTAAATAATTTCCGAGGAGATCTACATCACATGAAGTTCTGATCGGCGCCTCTGCAGAGCTAGGGTTCGTCTTCGCTGAGGGCTTCGGCCGCCTGCCGTCCCTCCAACTTCTCACGCAGCCTCCAGTTCGAAGCTCCTCCTGTTCGAGCCCTTCCCAGCGCTGTGTCTGCAATGGCGGCCGCGTTTGCCTGTGGGTCTGGCGCCTCTCCTGCGCCGGCTTCTCCAGTTCGCCCTCCGCCTGTTGCTGCCGCCTTGTGCTCCGTGGCTGCCCCGATCAGCGCCGTCCCTCCTCCTCCTGCTCAGATTTCCTCCCTTGGCATCCTTCTCAAGGACGTGGCCTCTCAACGGAGGGACTGTTCTTCATTCAAAGAAGTGGCCTCTCGTCGGGGGGAGTCCTCTGTTCAGCCTGCTGCTATTCCGGAAGCCCCAGCGATCTCCATCCAGATGCCAGAAGAAGCCCTGGAGTTTGCTTCTGAGTTAAGCAAGACTTCCTTGGTTTGCAGATTCAATGGCTTCTGGCCTAGCCTGGCAGACCTCCGATCCTGGATCTCTTCTGCTTGGTCTCCTCTGATTGATGGTGAGGTTGTTGCTTGCCCTTGTGCCAAGGGTTTCTTCGTGGCTATTTTTGAATCCGATGAAGATAGATTCAAGGTATCTTGCTCCGGGCCGTGGTTCTGGGGCAGAGCAGGGCTGTCCATGAAGCCATGGACCCCTGACTTTGACCCAACTACGGCCTCCATCTCCTCCGCTCCGGTCTGGGTGAGACTCCCTTCTCTCCCCCTGCATTTTTGGGAGGATAAATCTCTTCAGTCTATTGGAAACGGTCTCGGGAAATTTCTCTGCAATAGTCCAGATGAGAGTATAGACCGAACCATGTTTGCAAGGATCTGTGTAGAAATGGACTTCCACAATGGATTCCCAGCAGAAATCAATCTCCTCGGCAAGGGCTACTCTTGGACCCAGAAGATCGACTACGAGAATCTCTGCTTCAGATGTAGGGTCTGCTATGAAACAGGGCATATAGCCCGTAACTGCCAGAAATCATCCGGAAAAAGAAGATTGCCCCGAAGCCAAAGGCCCACTTGGTGGAAAGAA
>LPNX010184873.1:753783-819045 GCA_001517045.1 Pseudotsuga menziesii
TTGATCCCTGTATGGAAGCCATAGGTAGGGTGGAGTTGTTTTTAGCAGTTTTTTGATATTCTTAACATGAAACCATCAACATCCTCCATAGATCACATAATTGCTCTCTTACTTGGATTGATATCTCATTTTTGGAAAATATTGAACTAGCTGAAGAGAAAGGATGACTTACTCTACCTTCCATTTTTCTTCATTTGGAACTTGTGGAAGACTAGGAACAACTATATTTTTGAGGGGATAAAACCTGAGGCATTCAGACTTGGTCACATTATAATGCAAAATGTTTCTGCCTACCAGGTGCCACAAGATAAAGGGAAAAAAGTAAGAAACATTGGCATCCCACCTGTCATCACCTACCCTTCTCCTTTGAGGAAGTCAAACTAGGGAATGCAATGGGGTTTGGGATGGACTAATTTAGGATATAAAGCTTCCGAGGATCATATATAAAACCCTAGGATTTTACAATCTTACATTGAAGCCATAGGTAGGGTGGCGCTCGAGGAAGTCAAACTAGGGAATCCAATGGGGTTTGGGATCAATTAATTTAGGATATAAAGCTTCCCATGCTCATATATAAAACCCTACTATTTTGCAATCTTACATTAAAGCCATGGGTAGGGTGGAGCTAGAGGAAGTCAAAATAGGCAATCCAATGGGATTTGGGATCGATTAATTTAGGGTATAAGCTTCCCATAATCATATATAAAACCCTAGGATTTTGCAATCTTACATTGAAGCCATAGGTAGGGTGGAGTTGGAGGAAGTCAAACTAGGCAATCCAATGGGATTTCAGTTCAATTAATTTAGGATATAAAGCTTCTGAGGATCATATATAAAACCCTAGGATTTTGCAATCTTACATTGAAGCCATGGGTAGGGTGGAGCTTGAGGAAGTCAAACTAGGCAATCCAATGGGATTTGGGATCGATTAATTTAGGATGTAAAGCTTCCCATGATAATATATAAAACTGTAGGATTTTGCAATCTTACATTGAAGCCATGGGTAGGGTGGAGCTCGAGGAAGTCAAACTAGGAAATCCAATGGGATTTGGGATCCATTAATTAAGGATATAAATGTTCCTAGGATCATATATAAAACCCTAGGATTTTGCAATCTTACATTGAAGCCATGGGTAGGGTGGAGCTGAGGAAGTCAAACTAGGGAATTGGGATCGATTAACTTAGGATATAAAGCTTCTCACCATCATATATAAAACCCTTGGATATAAAACCCTAGGATTTTGCAATCTTACATTTAAGCCATCGGTAGGGTGGAGTTGCAAGAAGTCAAACTACGCATTCCAATGGGATTTGTGATCCATTAATTTAGGATATAAAGCTTCACAAGATCATATATAAAACCATAAGTTTTTGCAATCTTACATTGAAGCCATGGGTAGGGTGAAGTTGGAGGAAGTCAACCTAGGCAGGATCATATATAAAACCCTAGGATTTTGCAATCTTACATTGAAGTTGTGGGAAAGGTGGAGCTAAAGGAAGTCAAACTAGGCAATCCAATGGGATTTGGGATCCATTAATTTAGGATATAAAGCTTCACAGGATCATATATAAAACCCTAAGTTTTTGCAATCTTACATTGAAGCCATGGGTAGGGTGGAGTTGGAGGATGTCAAACTAGGCAATCCAATGGGATTTGGGATTGATTAATTTAAAATATAAAGCTTCCCAGGATCATATATAAAACCCTAGGATTTTGCAATCTTACGTTGAAGTTATGGGATGGAGGAAGTCAAACTAAGCAATCCAATGGGATTTGGGATAGATTAATTTAGGATATAAAGCTTCCCATGATTATGTATAAAACCCTAGGATTTTGCAATCTTACATTGAAGCCATGGGTAGGATGGAAATTGAAGCCATCGGTAGGGTGGGGCTGGAGGAAGTCAAAATAGGGAATACAATGGGATTTCAGATCGATTAATTTAGTTATTGGCATGTGGATATTTAATTTTATTGGATTTCATATTAAAAATATATATATTTGAAACTCTGGATGAAAATTAGATCTCATTAATATATGAATTTTTTAGTTTTGAAATTTTTTAATACATTTAAATTATATAAGTTAGTTTTTTTTTGTTGGTTAAGTGCCCTGTGACTTGTTGGGTGAACCTTTTGTTTGAGAAACCACGATCCAAAGGCATCTAAGCCATCAAAATCACTCGATCGCACCCGTCCTGGCCACATCAACCCTTAATGATGGTTGGATTTAAATGTCGCCTTCCACGAGCAGTCGGTTTTGATCCTGGGCCACTAAGCAAATGAAACCCCTCTAGACCGTTTGCTCTACCGAAACTTGGTTATGTAATTTTATTAAGTTATTTTTTGAAATGTAGTTATGTAATTATATATAGATGTTTATATTTAAAATGTTGGATGGATTATTAATTATATATATTTTTATATTGTATGAAAATGGGACAAGTGTATTTTCTATATTGATTTTATGGATAAATCAAAGTTAATATATAGATAACTATTGAATTTGTAACCTATTGATAACCTTAAGTTTAATTACTTTATTAATTTTATTAAATTTAATAAAAAAAATTGATTAGAGCATCAAATGAAATTATAGATCGTGATCATTTTAAATGAATTTGTTAATACTTACATTAATCTTAGATTGAAAGGATTAAAATAAGAGTTGACACTAATCTATTACGCTAGAGTCATAACATCTGTTGAAAATGAACACTTTGTTAAACAAGATCATCACGGCTTTCACCATCAAACATAACATCTCTTCAAAGATAACAGTTCTTGAACGAGATCATGACAATGGTTTCTAGGGTAGTGGTTCTACATCAACCTAACAACAAATGTTCAAAGATTAATGCTAGTATTAATCTAGAATTTCAAATTTTCACTAGTCAAAACCTTTTCACTTTCCCAAACCTTCCAAAGCAATGGCTCCTTGGGGTGCAACCAAAAAAGAGGTAAAACTTGATCATAGGTGGATAAATCAATTGTAATAATACTATTCGCAACCCAATAAGAGGTAAAACTTGATCATAGGTGGATAAATAAGTTGTAATAATACTATTCGTTGAGCAATAAAGATGAATACAAAACTTAGGTTAATTATTTTTTTAGTTTCTTGGAGTTTAATCGAAAAAACGACAAAGCCATTCATATAGTACCTGTCACCCCTAATGGGTGAGACTAATAATGTTTCCTATTACCAATAGATTGTGATTATCTTTTCTAGGTTGACCAAGTAGTGTTTGCTATTAAGCAATAGATTATGATTATTCTTGTGAATACATTGGGTGAGACTAATAATGTTTCCTATTCCCAATAGATTGTGATTATCTTTTCTAGGTTGACCAAGGAGACTAATAATGTTTGCTATTAAGCAATAGATTATGATTATTCTTGTGAATAAATTATATGGATTTTTTTAATTATTTCAAACCTATACTAAAGTAAAATTCTTTGCACCTTATCAATTGATTTTTTTGACAACATAATTTGGGAAAATCCATTTTATTTATTTATGTATATTTAGTTGGGTAGCATTTGATTAGAGCAAATCCATTTGAACATGACTAGTATGGGTAACATTAAGACAGGTCTCTAGAGAGTTGGCCTTACCTAACAAGGGGAAATTGCTAATTTAATGGTATAGTACTTAAAAATGGAAAAAGTTAACATCTTAAGGCATAAATTTTGTATTAACAATATATACAACAAATAGATATACCAATTTACCCACATGTAATGATGAATATGGTTCATTAACACATTCATTACATATACACAACATATATATTCATTACATAATGATAAATTATGCGTATATACATATGCACATATTATATATCAATGACGATAAGATCTTCTATAAGAGCATCTTTATAGCCTTTTTTTGTAGGCAGAGGAGCATGTTAGTTGGCATATTTTTGTCTTATGTTCTTTCTGATCTCTACAAAGATGCTCATGATTATGTTATAGTTGTTGACACTACTTGTCTTTCTAACTATTATCATTTTTTATTTTGGTCCCTTTTTGGTGTACTTCTTCTTGAAGACTATGGAGCTTGTTTGCAGTGGTTATGTGTTTAATTTTTTGAACTCTTCATATTTGGTCTTAAGATTTCTTGAAGCATGTGATATTGATCTAATTACTTCTCAATCAGGTTTATAGAGATGTTATTCCATTCTACCATCAAAGCATCAATTTATGTGATAAAGCTTCATAGAATCTATTTACTAGATTGATTTTCGTTGTTTCCTACTTCCATATGGTTGATTGTGGAGGGATAGTTCATGTTGAGTTTGTTCCATGCAATATTCATATGCAATCACCTTCCATAAATCTTTATCATATCAAGCTCTCAAGTATTAGCTTCAAATTGGAAACCTTCCATCAATCACTACCATGGAACTACCACATCCCTTAAGACTGAAGGAGCTAAATTATCATGCTAAAATAAAAATAGGAAAAATAATATGAGAAAAAATTCTCATGGTATTCACACCAAATCTACACCAAATCTAGCTACAAATATATAATCTAGATCCTAAACAACGGATGGCAATTGTGTTAGAGAATCATAACAATATAAATGAGTCATTATTTGAGGATAGTGATTAATATTATCCTAAATGAATAATACAATTAAAGGTGACATGAAGACTTTATGACTGGGAAAGTAAGCCATGTGCTAAAAACTCCTTTTTATAATATTATCATCTTTTACAATGAAAAAATAAAAAGTAACTTCATGGAAAAATCTCAAGATAGAAAACTATTGGGTAAAACCAAATTACGAGGGTTTCACTTAATAAACTTATAAAATATGATATAAAATGGTGGGATATCATAGAATACTCCTAATTGTTTTAGATACTTAGGCTTATGTTTATTTTTAATACATATCTCAAAACATCTTTCCACATCTAAAATAATCCATTATTTTCACAAAATATGGGAAGTACCATTATAGACTTTTTGTAGTCATATACTTGATGAATGTTTGGTACTTTCTTGATCATATACATTTTATTTCTTGATTATACTATAATATCAAATACCTCGTAAGTTTAATTTTGATTAAAAATCTACGCACAACCTCGTAAGTTGATTTTTTATTAATAATGAAGTTATATGTAACATTATTTAAATGTTTTTTAATTATTTTATATATATATATATATATATATAAAATCATTATTTTATATAATCGTTTGAATTTTGAATAATTGAGAAAATGAATTGGAATGTTCTACATGAAAATTGTGTTCTTTATTCATTTGACCTTTATTATGAATTGGAATTTATTAATTTTACTATGTAACATGTTTTTAATTATATCTTTCTTTTTGTTTTTTTATTGTAGATATGGATTGTAATGTTGAGATATTGAGAGAGATTGCATCTCTCAGAGGCATTAGCAATGTATTTAGGGGTGGAGACCCAATTCGACACTCTCTTGTCAATACCACTGATGTCATCGTTGGCACAATCTAGGAAACTCTATAGAATTTTGTCTTACAAAGAGAGGAAACGAAGGGTGTATGCCAATGGCTTGGACCACTACGCCATAAAAAGACTAAAATTAAGCAAAGAATACATATTTTCCATGTTCATAGACCTAAACTAGGTGAAGTCCCAAACACCAACAGTCCCCATATTTCCATTAAATGGCGTACCTATTAGGATTTCATTGATAACCGAATGGGTAGGTAGTACATGGTGTTCGATGTGCCACCCACAACAATAGGGAAGTACCTTTGTACTTCCTTAGGAATATGTATGTCGAGTTCATGCTAGGGAAGCATGTGAACTACTTCCATTACTTGCCATTTCAAGTTGTTGGGTTGGGGATGCCTTAAAACCGACATAGTGGAGGCATAGAGATGCCAATTTCCAAGCCCGTCCAATGTGCAGGCCACTTCCTAAGGAAGACTTACCACCTAGAAAACAATTGCTTGCATATACAAAGGATGCATTGTTGCATTTTCCCTAGATCATGGGTCGCCATGCCACCTTTGTTATAGGCGGTGGCCAAATGGAGATAATGCATGTTGATTAGGTAGGACCATCAGTTGTAGGTCGGGAAAGAAATTCATCTACCAAACATGGAGGACCTTCCACTCCAGAAGCTCCTCTCATTTGTGTGCATCATGTGGCCATACATATTATGGATTTTCCCATGTTTTTTTGGCAACATGTAATTAATTGACACCTAATTTTTTTGTTCCTAAATTTTTGTTTCTTATGGTTCATAGATATATATCTAGTTTTCTCATATTTCTATGTTTTTAATTTGTTGTTCCTCAATCAAATTCCCTAGAAGAGGACATGGATGTAGACACTTTGGTGCCTTAGTTCTTAGGAATATCTCAACAACATGTATATTTTTTGAACATGTTACATTGGTAGTTGTTGTTAATTTTGTAATAAATGCATCTACTTGACTATTTGAGCACTTAGTGTTTGCAACCATTGAGAGAGGAGAGTTGTTAGGTTCCCCCCACCGAAGAGACTTTAGTGCTTGACACGATAGGAAAATCTCAGCAGTATGTATATTTTTGAACATGTTGCATGGTTAGTTGATGTTAGTTTTGTAATAAATGCATATATTTGACTATTTGAGCACTTGATGTTTGCATCCCATCGAAGAGACTTCAGTGCTTGAGACCGCATGAAGATCTCAGCAGTATGTATCTTTTTGAACATGTTACATTGTTAGTTGATGTTATTTTTGTAATAAATGCATCTATTTAAATATTTGACCACTTGGTGTTTGCAACAACTTAGAGAGGAGAGCCATTAGGTGCCTCCCACTGAAGATACTTCAATGCATGAGGCCACATGCATATCTCAACAACATGTATCTTCTTTAATATGCATAAATAGACCTGCAGAAAAGGAGATTGTGGAAAGGAGCTTTCTAAAGGGTAATATGCGGAAACTGACTTTTGAAAACTCAATTGCAAAAATAATGAGGTTGCAGAAGCAAGTCTACAGAAAGATGTATTGCGGAAATATACTATGTGGGACATAAGTTATGAAATTGAGAATGTGGAATCGCGTTGATAAATTGATAAAGAACTGAACTAAATTGCAATAAAGGACACTAGCATCAAATAAATAGAGTTGCGGAAATAGTCTTGTAGAAACACAATTGCGGAAAAAAATGTTGCGTAAAGGAAAATGCGGAAACAAAGTTGCAGAAATAGAATTGCGGAAACAGTCCTGCGGAAAAGGAGATTGTGGAAAGGAGCTTGTTGAAGGGTAATATGTGGAAACAGGTTTGTGAAAACTCAATTGTGGAAAGATTATGTTGCGGAAATAATGACGCTATGGAAGCAAGTCTGTGGAAAGATGTATTGTGCAAATATACTATGCGGGACAGAAGTTATGAAATCGAGAATGTAGAATCGCGTTGATAAATTGATAAAGGGTTGAACTTAACTGCAATAAAGGACACTGACAGAAAATAAATAGAGTTGTGGAACCCGAATGTTGGAAATAGATTTACAGAAACAGTGTTGTGAAAAAGGAGATTCTGGAAAGGAGCTTGATGAAGGGTAATATGCGGAAACCGAGTTCTGAAAACTCAATTGCAGAAAGATTCTATTGCGGAAATAATGAGGTTGCGGAAGAAAGTCTGCAGAAAGATGTATTATGGAAATATCGAGAATGTGGAATCGCGTTGATAAATTTATGAAGGACTAAACTGAACTGTAATAAAGAAAAATGACAGAAAATATGAGCTTTTCAATCGATACATGGGCCAAAAAAATGAACTTGATCACCAAACGTGCATGAAAAAACTATTAGGACATAAGCCCATCAATTGAAAGGAGCTTGGTGAAGGGTAACATGTGGAAACAAATTTGTGGAAATATGTATTACAGAAATAGTATTGTGGAAAAGGAGATTGTGGAAAGGAGCTTGCTAAAGGGTAATATGCGAAAACCGAGTTATGAAAACCAAATTGCGGAAATATTCCATTGCAAAAAGAATGAGGTCGTGAAAGCAAGTTTGCGAAAAGTTGTATTGTGGAAATATAGTCTGCGGGACAGAAGTTACGAAATTGAGATGCGGAAGCAAGCCCGCATAATCGATATTGTGGAATCTCATTGCTAAATTGATAAAAGACTGAACTGAGCTGTAGTAAAGGACACTGGTAAAAAAGATGGCCATGTCAATCGAGACATGAGGCAAAAATATGAAATTGATCACCAAACGTGCATGAAAAAACTGTAAGGACATAACCCCATCAATCCATTCATGTGTAGGGTCGGTCGTAACACAGAAGACACCTGTTGAACTCCTATTGGCCCAACATATGAGACACTTATCGAAATTTAATTGGACGGAGCGACGAAGAATCTATTGATACTACCGTCTCCATTGTGTAACACCTTCGGCATAATTAGATAATTTTATATTAAAGTTTCTTTAAGTAAATAGTTTATTAAAGTGATTAGCGAGTCTCTTAGATTGATGAGTTCTGAAGTTAAAGAGATGAAGAAACCATTTAGATTGACATAGTTTTAACTTAAAGAAATTAAGTATATTACAAATATATGTTTTACTTTAAAGAGATTAACTACATTACAAACATATATGTATAGATTGTTCAATTTTGTTTACTAGACATAGCCAACCATGGTTAACATATGTAACGTAGCAATTTGACATAAGTCAATCAAGATGAATGTCTCAATGCCACATGACCATTGAATAATATTGCAATCGAACATATAACTGCATGGATGTCACAATGAAAAAAGCCTTCAAGAACACTATAATTTAATAGAAAGCCACCAACATCAATGACACAATGTAACATAACCATTAAAAAACACAATACATTTGACATAAGGCTTTATGAATGTCACGATGTGCAAAACCATTGAGGAACATAACAATTAAAACTTAATTAACAACCAATATGAATATCACAATGCATCATAACAATTCAAGAACATTGTAGTAAAACATAACCCTTGAGGAATGTTGCAAGGTAAAAAAACCATCAATGAACATCCCAGCGTGACATAACTATTGAGTAACAAAGCAATTTGACATAAATGAAAGTAGATGAATGGCATAATGCAACATGGCCGTTGGAGAATTTCACAATCCAACATAATGCTAGAGGAACATTGTAGTGTAACATTAATGTTGATGGACATGGCATTGCCACACACCGATAGAGAAACATAACATTTTGACATAATTCAACCAAGATCTATGTTGCATTATGGCATTAACATACTCAACTAGAGACCATGGTCTACCGTTTTCAAGCATAGCCACCCGTGGTTAACCAAAGTCAATCATGATCAACCATAGTAATCATTACTTACCATGGTTAACCATAGTTAAACAAAGTCAACCATAGTGAATCTTGACCAACCAAATTCAACCGTGGTCAACATAAGTCAACCATGATAAATGACACAATAATTTAAAACATCACAAAGCATCATAACCATTCAAGAACATTTTAATGTAACATAACCCTTAAGGAATGTTCTAAGGAAACATAACCATTAATGAATGTTGAAATCTAACATAAATGATCAATTGACATAGCAATTCAATATAAATCAATTTAGATGAATGTCACAATGTCATATAACTATTAGGGAATATCACAATCCAGCATAACCCTAGAGGAACATTGTAGTGTGACATAACCTTTAATGGATAAGGAAATAACACACCCATCAAGGAATGTAATGATTTTACATAAGTAAACCAAAATGTTTGTCTCATGTGGCATTACCATACTCAACCATTCTCAACCATAATCAATATGGTCATCCATTATCAAGCATGAATAACCATGGTTTAAAAATTAAATCATAGTAAGCAAATGTTAACCATGATCAACCGTAATCAAACATGGTCGACTTTGGTTAACCATATTAGTCAATCAAAGTCAACAAGAATGAACTATGACCAACCAAATTCATCCATGGTCAACATAAGTCAACCATGATAAATATTGCAATGTGTTAAAACATCACAATTCATCATGACCATTTAGGAATGTATCACAATTTGACATAACCTTTTATTATCACACTGCAACATATAATGAAGTTTGTAATTGACATAACATTTACTAGACATTGCAATTCAACATATTTCCACCAAGATGAACATCACAGTGTGACATAACAATTTCAAAGCATCACAAATTTGACATAACCCTCTACAAACATTATAACGCAACATAAGCATTGCGGAGTGTGAGAATTCTGCAAAATCCAACCAAGATGAATATCACAATACATCATAACCATTCAAGAACATTGTAATGAAACACAACCCTTTAGATAAATAAGAAGGTAACGTAACTCTTTATGAATGTCACAATGCAACATAGCATTGAGGAACATATCAATTCCACATAAGTAAGCCAAGATGAACATTGCAGTATAACAAAATAATTGGGGAATCTCACCATCTAACATAACCCTTGAGGAATGTTGAATGCGACATAAATCTTAATGTACATCGCAAAGTGACACAATCATTATAAAGCATACCAATTTCACATAAGTTTACCAAGATAAATGTCACAATGCAACATAATCATAGTCAACATGGTCAACCATAGATAGCCATGGCCAACCATGGTAGAACTAAAAGTCAAACAATCAACCAAATTCAATCATTGTCAACCATAGTGAACCAAATCCAAGCATAAAGAATCACGACCAACCAAAGTCAACCATAGTAAACTATGGTCAGTGATATACATCAATAGTCAGCCATAGTTAAGCTAAGTCAAATATGGCAAATCATGGTTAACCATGTCCAACCATAGACAACATGGTCAACCATAATAAAATAAGTGTCAACCATAGTTAACCATGACCAACTACATAAAATTATAGTAAAACATAGTCAACCATAGTTAACAACAATGAACTTGGTTAACCATAGTCAACATGGTTAACCATATTTAACTAGGTCAACCATCATCGACCATATTTTCTTTTATTTTTTATTAACTTACATATTTCTATTATTTTTTTGTTGCGATAGCTTTAAAAATTAAAGTTTTAATTTTTAAAACTTTTATCAAAAAAGTTGAAAGGTAATATAAAGAATTGAGTTTTTTTTATAAATATAAAAAAATCATCAAATTTATAAAAACAAATAAATAATAATTAAATGCCTTCCAAACGCACATCTAGTACAGTTACATACCATTTAGACAAGTTCTAATTAACCCAATAGTCATTTTCACTTCTTGTCCTTGTAACCCTTTGTTTGTCCCTCTTTGTTTATCCCTTTTTGCCACTTAAGGAACCTCACTAGTCCTAAAAATGTCCTTAATGATAAACCATTCTCCTCTACTTTATGACTTCTCTTCCCGTTGTCTACATTTATTTTTTCGATTGCATTCATTACATTACTGACATGGTTCATGTCTCTCCATTATTCATTATTCTTATGCTCAATAAAATGATAATTTATTGACATTAATGTTTTATGTGATTTATTATTCATTATTCGTATGCTCAATAAATTATCATTTTATTCACATTAATGTTATGTGATTTATTAAACATGGAGTGAAATCAAGTCTTAAACTATAAAAAAAAAATCCTAAAACCTTTGGAGATCAATTATATAACACAATTTCATTATTGTGCTCCGTTTAGGTTATGGTTTTGGTTTTGAACATATTTAGTTTAATTCATATATTATTTGTTATTATTCATTTCTTTAGGATAAGAATTTTATTAGAATAGTTGGTGGAATATATGTTATTTATGGTTACTCCAATAAAAGATCTATATATTACTTCAATATGCATCTATTTCATTGTGATTTTTAACTATTTATAACCAGGTGGTACTCTTATAAACCATATTGTTGTTATTCCAACATACAATTTGAGAACTAAAGATTATGATATATAAATATGTGTGTTTACTATATTTACATTGATAGGCGTTTATATCTTCCATTTTAGGTTTCATTGAGTGGATTAACAAGTTTAACACGAGTGTAACAAGCGTATAGTCAGGATTCATTTCATGGTCGTCTATATCGTTATGCTTAAATGCAAATGATCTTAGTTAAATGGTTAACTAGAACCATTTAACTAAGCTCATTTAAAGTTTAGTTAAATAGTTAACTAGAAGCATTTAACTATAATAATTTTCGATTGTTTTATGCTTATATAACTTTCTGTTTTTTCAATTGATGCTTTAAATTATTTTTAAGTCTGAATGGCTTCAAAAATGACCAGTAGCCTATCGACATTCACCGACCACAAGTTGAGTAATTGTGCTAATTAATTAATTTTGTTTAAAAGATAAAAATTGATTAATAAAATTAGATATATGTTTGTTCTTATTATGATAAATTCCTTGTTATAAGATTTCATTTTGTCTCACTTTATTTTATTTTAGAAATCCACATTTTAAATGAGTATATATAAACATATTGAAAATGTTTAATTGTTTCTGACACACATTTTTTTTTTTTTTTTTAAATTCCAAGCTATTTTTTAGAAATAGATTTTAAATTGGTATATATAAACATATTGAGAATGCTTAATTGTTCGCACGCACTCTTTTTTTTAGCTCCAAAGTTATTAACTTGTAGGGATGGTTTTTCTTTTGCTTGCTTGTCTCCATTGATTACAAAATGTTTTGTTCAATCATGTGCATGAATATTAGTCATGTCCTCCTCTACATATGATGCTGTTGGTACATTGTGATTACCTTGTTTGTTTATTATCTTTCATTGTGTATGTTTTAAATTCATTATTAGGACTTTTTGGTTTGTTAGATTATTCTTTGTAGGTTTGTGTTTTGTTGTCTGATTACTTTATAAATTATTTTACTAAACTAAATATGAGTTTCTAGTGAGAGGGATGCAATCTCATTACTCTATAAATTATCTCACTAAACTATATATAAGCCTTTAGTGCGAGGGATGTAGTCTTATTATAGGAAAAGATTATAAATGTGTGTCATGATTCATTTGAATGCAATGAGAAGATGAAAAAAAATCTAGCTAGTAAAAAAGGATACAACATGGACAACCTATTAATTATAGAATTGTGTATCTAGCTAAGGTAAGAACTTATACAGATACATGTTCACCATGAATGAGTTAATAACATCCTACATTAGCATCCATGCAACGTAATAGTATTTCATATATGGGTATCTCATGCTATATTTTTTAATGTTTGAGTGGAAATCTCTATAGGGTCAACAACCACAACTAGTATGGGGGCAATTGTTACTACATAGTATTAACCATGGTAGGTTGACAAGGATACAAAAAATGTAGCGTTTAATGAAAAATCATTTGTCAAATGGTACAACACGATTGTTGTTGCCATGATTGAAGTCATCAAGGCTCCTGACTCTAATATTCATGCACATGGAAGAAAATTATGGTTTGACGCTAATAGAGAAAACACTTAGGTGCAACCACGAGATGTTGATCAGGAAGTTCAAGATCATTTCCTTACCCTTCTATCTCGATGAGAAAGAATAGTAAAAATAATTGTGTTCATGGTTGGATGTCCATAAGAATAATACACTCATGACATATATACATTTTACCCAATGTGTTAATGAAGACCCATGGCAAAAACAAAGAAAAACAAATTTTCACCAAGGAGGAGATGTAGAAGAAGAGTAAGGGGTTTGAGTCTAATTCTAACTTAGACCTACAAACCATTAACCAATGCTCCACTATGGATTCTCAACAATTGCAAGAAGTAGATTAGGGTTCACTCCCTCCCTTTTTGGGTAGCAGGATTTGAGATGTACAATATTCCATGATTATGACATCAAACTTTTTCTTGGGGTTAAATATTTCTCCCAAGGGGATAGTACACTAAAGAATCCAGTGAGATTCTATCCCCTTTGAGTCAATTTTACCTCCATTTCCCATAATACATCCATTGATACAAAATTCTAAATAGAATGGAGTGTTGGAGGCGCAGACTCCACACTCCCCTAGTGTTAAACCATATGGCATTCTAAATAGTTAAGTCAAGGGGTAGGTTATGCAGGAGTTGAATGAGAAGAAGGAATTGTCATTGTATTAAGGAGAATTTAAAATCCTTTAAATACTTGGTGGAGACCACAATCATCACTTTCCCTCGAGTTCATTATATGATAACCATGAATTCCCTTTTAGTGCATAAGGAGTTATTGTAGAGAATGAGATGTAGGAAACTGAGGAAAATAACCCACAATGAAATATTGCAACAATATAATCAATGCAATATTGAATATGTAGGCTAGGAGGAGACACAAGATAGTCAATGGGTGAAGCCTAAACCAGACAATAGTAAGGGGACCACTTGTGTGGCTACAACAGTGGAGATAGCACTAATTGCCACTTAGAAAGTATGGATTATTTCCTTATGAGTTAATAACAAGTAAAAGAAGATACAATTTGGTAGATATAACATATGAAAGTACCTTCCTTCCTAACCCAAATTATTAAAAACCTTACAGGTTGAAGGATATGGTCCACACTCCCAAAGGGACCATTCCAATGGCCACTACAAAGCTTCCATGATCACCACATGACCGACTCTTTGTCATTGTAGTGATCAAACATCTAGTAAAGAATTTAGAATATTATAAGGTCATGCTATAGGTAAACTTGGAGCATGAAGACACCACACCATACTTGACCACTTCCACTTGAGAACACGTCTATTGGACTTTAATTACGTCATAAACTTGATCCTAATTCTAAGGAAAACACCTAGAGTTTCTAGGCTTGGTACATAAGCATGGGCATCTGATATGGATTTTTAATTAACTCTATATTTGTTTTGGATCGCCAAGATAACTACTAAGAAAGTTGTGTAATGGGTTGTGAAATCTAACCAAGTCCTTGATGAGTTGCAAAAGGTTAACTAATGCCTACACATTAACATGGTATATGTCACCATTGATTAGGACTAGCAAGTTCAAGCAAGGTAGAAGTTAGAACAATATTCAAGTTGGTGTGGGTTCACTTGGAGCATCTTTAGCCTAATTATTGATAGGTAGAACCTAAGTTAGAGGTGCCTTCACCTAACTAGTTGATATATAAGTGACATTGGATGTCATTTCTTCTTCATGGAGACAATTCTATCATTAGACTTTGTCTTTGTAAGAAAATTTAGGGATTGAGAGAGGCAATGATAATCAATGGTGTGAAAATTAATCAATAGAATGACTCCCTTCATAGGTTAATTCCAAATTGACAAGGAATAGTTGAAGCATGTGACCAAGGAAAATTTGACTATATACAACAATATTGTACATGATTGGATGGGATGATTGAAATAGTGAGAATGACCTATTAAAGAATTATAAGAGAAAATCAATAAATGAACATTGACCCCCAATATCTGGCCATCCCTCAAGATTGGTTAGTCAAGTTGAATAAATTCAGATGGTAAATGATCAGTTACAATCTCTACATGGTGTTGTGTTGGCAAATAAGACAAAAATATGGGAGTTCAACTGAACTATGTGAGATTATTACTTGGGTTTAAAGTAGTTGGATTTGTTTTGTGATTTGAGGGGCATGTTTTTTTTGCAACCATAACCTCCTAAAACAAACAATGAGAAATCCCATGCCTTCATCACATTGAGGGATTTAATTTTATTATAGAAGTGAAGAAGGAGAGAGTGACCTTCAATATTTTCAAAGCGCATTCTTTGGAGTTAGATGTAGAGTTGGCCCCTTATTTGAAGGGAAAGTTCAAGAACTAAATGCAAATGAAGAAAATTGGAGTTTGAACTAGAGGGTGATTCAACAAGTGTGGTTAGAGATTGTGGCACTTTAATATTTAAAATAGCATTGCATAGATGAATAAAGTTTGTGGGACACTTGTAAAATCTCAATCGTGGCATGCAGAGAAAAAAATGGATAAACTCAAATGGGAAGAAGACTAAAAAAATAAAATGATGATATATTTTGTAGCTTATTCTAAAAATTAATTATTAATATTAGTAATGAAATAACCTAATTAAAGTTTAGATAAAGTCAAATACAAAATTTATAAGTAGCCTCTAAGGGGCTATGGCCCGAGGGTGCTTGTTGTTTTCAAGGGAGTAAACTTTTTACCCGACCATTTGCACTAATCGGATGACCAGCAATGCGTGATGTGAAAGCTCACGCAAGCCAGGTCGTCCGATTGGTGCAAATGGTCGGGTAGACCGTTTTCAAGTCGTCGTTGAATTACACGATGATATACTTTTTAATCATATTGCACTAGCATAATGAAAGAAACTTACTTAATCATCTTATAGCTAATATGTTGTTATTATTAATTCTTTATATTTTTCATTGCGATGAATATGCTTAAAGTAATGAATATGTATCTATAATTAATAGAGAAGAATCTATTGATGACTAACTAATAGAGAGGAATCTATCAATGACTAACTAATAGTCAAACTCTTACCATTTAACCCACCTCGTTATCAATAATAGGGAAGATACTTTAAGTGAGATATTCTCTTTAATGATACTAAAAATTCCAACACTATACAACAATGGACCTTTGTTAGACACTTAAGTGAACCCTAGTTTGAAAAATAACCCAACAATAGTATTGATACACATTAACCTTATTTGTTTTTTAATAATATTTTACAAGTTGGAGGGATTGATTCTTCTAATACATTTTAACATGTGGCCAGGATCTATTCCATTCCTCTAATTGTATCCTAATAGTCACCTATACATCATATGGATGTGAAAATGGTTATTTTGAAGGGTGATTTACTAGAATAAATCTTTATGGAGTAGCTTTTGTTTAAGACTCTTTACTTTTATGCATGCTTAAGAAATTGTTTATGGTCTCAAATAAGCTTTCCAATTTTGGTAAGAGAAGAAAGTTATTTTAATTGTGATACTAGAAGAATGTTTTTTTAAATTGTATTTAAGTAAAATTTAAAGGTGTTATGATTTTGATTTTTTTTATATTTTTTTTTTTTGGAAAATTAAAAAAAAAAATTAGAAGAATGATTGGAATTGTAAATATATATTGTTAATATTGAACAATATGAATACAATAAAAGTATTTGAAGGTATTGAATTCATTTATGCATTCAAAAATGAAATTTAAGAAATGGAAAAATGCAATTTGACTACGGATAATATTGTCAAATAGCTAAAAAAATCTCAAATCATATAACATTTAGACTGTTTTCATTTTTAATACTAAATAGGTTTGAGTTGAAACAAATCTATTAATAACAAATTTAAGAAAACTCATCTTAATAAAGAAGAAATCTTCTTGTTAAAATGATGTTATAGGAGGCAATTAATAATCATTTTAATAATGTGTTATATTGAAAAGTGAATGGTACTCTCCAATTCTTAGACTCCATGCAATGTTGAGGAAATCCAAGATATGTTCAAGGTTGTGTTTTTTGTTGAGATAATCAAGAATGTGCTCAATGCCCACCTACATCCTCAATCACACCCTTAATTCAATCATCTAAAAAATAGATAAATTATATACTTGAATTGTAGCTATTTAATGGATATTTATCTATGCTTTCAATTTTTCCTCAAACATATATTGTTTTTGAAAACATACACACAAACATAATAATTGAGGTGGATGACTTGTAATATAGGGGTGGGAGTTGACTTGGAAACTAATAATTGAAATGCATGGAAAGGGAAGAAAGGTGGGGTGAGGTAGGGTAGGGTCGATGAATATAGGGTTGGGAGTTGATTTGGAAAGAAAGAGAAATCTTGGTAAGTAATCAATGAAATGCATAGAAAAGGAAATAAGATAGGGTAGAGTAGGATGTGGTGTCAATCAAGTGGGTCTTTGATTTTGATTTATTTGATAAGTTTGTTATCAATTTTTTTTTACTAATTTATTTATTTTGGTAAAATTAAATCAACATACTCATTATTACTAAATAATTATATACATAAATAATAAACAATTATTATAATATTTTTTTATAATAATGAAAATGCTTTCAAAATTACTTTAAATGTGATAAAAATTATATTATGTTTTTAAAATAATGTAATATAATGGAAAATGTTTTTAATTTGCTTCTTTCTTTTACATACACTCAGTGCTTCTCCATATTACACTTAGTGCATTCCTTGGCTTGCGTAGGAATCATGGTTTCAAATAAGCCTTTTACATTTTCCATCTCCTTAAGATCTAGTGGCATGTGGGTACGCTGAAGTTCATGCATCGTTTTTCTCTTTGTAACCTTGCATCGCACCATTCTAGAACTTGTGGGGGAGAAGGGTGATCCCGAGGGTAGGAGTAAACTTTCTACTCAACCATTTGCACCGATCGGATGACTTGGCTCGCGTGAGCTTTCACATCACGCATTGCTGGTCGTCCGATCGATGCGGGTAGAAAGTTTACTCCCCCAAGGGTACCGGTTACAAAGTGAGAAGAGACTAATCAACAACGCAGGGGGATATCAACCCAAGGTTGAAGCCAGTTCCAGAGAAGAACACCATTGAACCATGGAGGGTGTTGACTATTTCTTCCCTGAAATAGATACTTCATCATAACATTAACCTTCTTTCCATTGTGGATCGGGTCACTGGGCATGTAAATCCATGAGGGCCATGAAAGCTCGTACAAGGGAGGTAATATGGGTTGTACTTGACCCTTAAATGGGTCATTATGATCTGAGCTGGTTCCAGAACGGATGGAATATGGGATTGGCCACCTGCCATCTCACATGTCCTCTTCCACTTGCTTTTAAATGGTGTGTTCATTGCTCCCTCGCGTGACCGAAGTGCGATGGCACCCATTTCGGGGTTTTTAAATTACTGGTACCATTTCGAGGTTTTTAAATTACTTTTTATTTGATTTGAATTTTTTATTTTATGAATGGACATGAATTTTTTTTAATTTATTTATGGTAATGTTTGGTTACATCATACCTTTAGGTTGTTACATTAATAATGCACACTTCATTTCTTCTCGTTAATGACGTCACATCTATTTGTGAGGTAAATGGATTTCATTCCATACACAAGACTTCAATTTAATTCTGTTGAGACAGACCTGTCATCCATGAAAATGATCATTTATTGAGATTTCCGAGGTATATGTAAACTTTCCTTAACTCCAAAATGATTTTTCTACAAGGTTACGATTCCAACGATGGAATTAATTGAGCACGGACCGACTTTCATGAATCCAGAGCAGACCTACCTAGGGATGCATATTTTCAGACCGACTTTCACGAATCCAGAGCAGACCTACCTAGGGATGCATATTTTCATCATAATATCCACATGAAGCGTCCTTGCTTTACGTGCCAAATTAGCGAGCCCACATAATCTTGTTATTTTCACAGTTCCCAGCGTGGTGACGCCTCTATAAATTCACCAGCTTAGCCTCTGGAATCTCAATAGCCCACAATCAAGATATTACTGTGTTTTGATATTTTATAGTGTAATCAATCGTCACGGGGATGCAGGCCTGGAATTTGACGTTGTACACAACTTTTTTTTTTCATTTTCACAAGTATTTGATATTGACAGGTAAAAAAATATTTGAAACGTTAACTCGATCAAAATTTTTAATACTGGTAACTTATGTTAACTACTAAAAGTTAGCTAATAATTATTGGCCATTATGTTGGGTTAACTAACAATCATTGGCCATTGTGTTGGGTCAGCTCTTGGGCTGCTTTTAATTTCCAGTTAATTTCTGTATATGTATATTGTATTTATTTATATTTTGGGTTTCTAATTGTATCATTAGTCTTCTTCTATGAGCCTTCAAATTTTTCAAGGAGAATCTCTAAAAAATTTCCTTTACAATTTTATAATTTGCTTAATTAGTAAATTTCTATATAAATATTTTAGTCATATTTATATATAATATAAAAAGAAATTTATTCACATTTATATATATTATTAAAAATAAATTTACACTGAGCATCAAATGATAAGCACCAAAAACTTGAAACCGTCGTTAAATTTTTTATTGACAGGCACAAGAAAATTGAATTTCCAGGCCTGCGGGGATGAACTAGATGATAACTGCAGCTACTTTAATGTACTTGGTATTGTTGTGGCCGTATTCAGGGAAAGCTGGTGCAACTGTTACTTTCGATCCAATGGCTTTAGTCCCGTGCGCCACTGCAATGTTCAGTCCCAGTAAGCCGAAACCAAGTGTTGATTGTTGCAATAAGCTGAAACTTCAAGCAAAATGCATGTGCAAGTATGCAGTTGATCCTAAGTTGAAAGGATACATTCAAACTCCTAATGCTAAGAGATTTGCAGATAGTTTCCATGTGCCATTTCCCAGGTGTTTGGTTCTCACATTTCTTTATTCTTCTTCATGTGACCAAAGGGATTTTCTTGCAGGTAATCGCCACAAGGAAGCATGCATCTTAATGACAAATAATATTACAAAAAAAGGGTGGATAATATCATTATATGGTGTATTTATTAGGATAATACTGAGTGTTTATGGTTAAGGTTAATGTTTCATATTATATGATTTTAGAGACTCTTATGGGTACTCTCTTGACATTTATTTTAATGTATCTCTATAGCTATGCTTAATATATATTTTTGTGACTTCAATATCTACCATTTGAATATCTAAGACCAATGTTCACTTGAATATATGTGTGTGTTTGAGAGAAAAGAGTAGAGAGTTCAATCCTTTAAGAGTATCTTTGATAGGCCTTTTTCATGCAAGTCAATTTTGAAAAAAAAAAGTACTTTCTTAGTTTTCCCTTTAACAAATGTTTGTTTTACGCCTGTCCTCTTCCTTGTCCGGTAGTTTCTTTGTTTCCCTCCAACAAACGTTTGTTTTACGCGTGTCCTTATGCTTGTCCATTGGTTTCTTTGTTTCCTACGGTTTCTAGTTCAGGCTCTTTGGTCTATCCATTCAAGCTAACCTTGCCCACTACATTCTTTTTCTATGCATTTGATGTTGAGAATAGAGCAGCTAACTTCAGAATCTTTGTATCACAATGAGTTAACTGCTTCCTGTAAACCCCTGTTTCTCAGCCACATGCATTCTCGTACTTCAGACCCCTGTCTATGAGCAACATGCAATGCATCCACCTGTAGATGAAAAACACTAACAACAGATTTCTGAAATAACTTAAAACAAATTCCCTTTGATAAAATCAAATGCATAGCATTATGTGGAAAGACACGGACATACAAGGACAGACAATTAAATTTGGCACAGAGCATAAATATGTAGAGCGAATATACAGACACATGTTCAAAAATAGAGATGAGCACAAAAAAATGTTGTTATTTCCTTCAACGTTCATTTTTTTACATTAACCAGCAGCCTCGGCCAAGAAAACCAACAACAAATTACATTGTAGGAAGAATTATGGAGATTTCTTGAGAACTGGGTGTCTAGAGCCTTCGGGAGAATGTCGGTGTGGGGATTGACTTATTTAGGAAGTTAGTGATAATTAGATACAACATTCATGGAGGAAACTACCAACCGCAACTAACTCAATAAGCTGGAAATGGGTTGGTGACCTGGATCTCAACGGTTCCTATTTGCCGTAATTTGGTTTCATCAACCAACATTCTCCCACTTGAAATTAAATGGAGGCAAATCTATGGTTATTCATTCAAAACTATGTATCATGTTACTTTTAGATTTTTATCAATTCGACGGTATTATCTTAGGATCTTATCTGAGCTAATAACATGCATAGTAATCAATCACAAGAGACAATAGACACAAATATTTTCCTCGGGGAAACTATAAAGGAGAAAACTCCACAACTTCATCAGAGATAGAATGAGTACCAATGGTAGCAGTAAAACCCAAAGATAGAAAGATGATCTCCAACAACTGTTCTATCTCTCACTTGTGTGAGCTCCTCTTCTGTCACCTATGCGCTATAGCTGGGTCACTGTGTGTTTCAAATAGAGAGGCTCACTCTCTATTTATACTAATTTCTGACTTGACAATTACTTACAAGGGCCGACTTCTCTAGAAGACTCTAATAATTCTAGGGCCCTAAAATTGTGGGGACTTTGCCTCCTGTTCAACTAGGAGGGTTAACATCTATGACTTTACATGACTTGATTACATTAATGATTCTTTTGATAGGAACATCGGGGATGAATGAAATACAATATATAAAATATACAAGTGAATGCATTCCGAAGTTACAAATACATCAACACTCCCTCTTAACTAGGAAGGTATTCTCTTGACACAATTCATTGCCACAAGTCTTCGTCACTGGATCAAATATGGATCATCATCAAAGCTGGATCATCAATGGATCATCATCAAAGCTGAATCATCACTGGATCATCATCATCATCACTGCTTTCGCTATCTCAATCAAATGGTGCTATCTCTCAATTCTTCTCGTCATGGGAAGTTCTACAGAGCCAAGCCTTTTTCATGCTAGTTGTAGGCCTAGCCTCCATGTAGGTCTTCATCAACGGTGCTTATATCATCGGCATGGTAAGATACACCTACTACCATCCGAGAAAGGCTCCAACACTTACATTCACCAGCATGGTAGGACACACCTACTACCATCTGTGAAAGGCTCCAACACTTACATTCACCAGCATGGTAGGACACACCTACTACCATCTGTGAAAGGCTCCAACACTTGCATCCAATGGCATGGTAGGACACACTTACTACCATCCATGGAAAGACCCCAAAACTTACATCCATTCGCATAGTAGGACACACTACTACCATCCATGGAAAGGCCCCAACACTTACATCCACTAGCACGGTAGGACACACCTACTACCATCGGTGGAAAGGCTTTGCACTTACATCCATTAGCATGGTAGGACACACCTACCATCTGTGGAAAGGCTCTGCACTTACATCCGTCAGCATGGTAGGACACACCTACTACCATTTGAGGAAGGGCTCAGCACTTACATCTGACCATGGGAGGAACCAATCCTACCACCATGCCAGAAGTGCACAATACTTACATCGGACCATGGGAGGAACCAATCCTACCACCATGTCAGAAGGGCACAACACTTACATCTGACCATGGGAGGAACCAATCCTACCACCATGTCAGAAGGGATCACGGACTCATCACTTCCTCTTGGAAGGAACCTCGATCTGGAGAACACCAAGATTCTCCCTGAAGTACTCAAACTTCACTCTGGCTAATGGTTTGGTCAACACATCAGCTATTTGTTCATCTGTGGCAACATACTGGAGCTTCATTGCTCCTCTCTGCATCGTATCCCTGATATAGTGATATTTGATCTCGATATTCTTCGGCTTGTCATGGAACACTGAGTTCTCCGACAAATTCACACAACTTTGGTTGTCGCAATATATACAAGTAGCATCCAACTAGAGATCAAACAAATCAGACAGTAGCTTTCTCAGCCATACTACCTCACAACTAGCTGAACAAGCTACGACATACTCTGCTTCGGCTATACTTAGTGCCACCCAGGATTGCTTACTGCTAAACCAAGAGATCACACCTGATCCCATACTGAAGCAACACCCCGAAGTGCTCTTCCTATCAATGGAACTACTTTCCCAATCTAAATCAACATAACCCTCCAGGTTAATCTTTTGATTCGCCTCATACTTGATCCCATAATCAATTATACCTTTCAAGTACCTCAGAATATGCTTTGCAGCAATCGGGTGAACATGTCTTAGATCTGTCAAGAATTGGCTCAATGTGTTCACAACAAAGCAAATGTCTGGTCTCGTATTCGTTAGGTACATCAAGGACCCAATCATCTAACGATACATCATAGCATCAACTGACTCTGATGAAGCATCACTCAATAGCTTCAGGTTTAATTCCATAGGTGTGGTCATGGCCTTGTATTCCATTATCTTGAACCTCTTCAGGATCTCTACTGCGTACTTTCTTTGTCACAAGGAGATTTCATTTACATTCTGCCACACCTCCATTCCTAGAAAGTAGTGCATCATACCTAAGTCCTTCATCTCGAACTCAACAACAAGCTTCCTCTTCGTATCAGCAATCAACCCATCCTCACCTGTTACAAACAAGTCATCTACATACAATAGGAGTATCACTGGGTTCCCTTCCTCAACCTTGTAGTAAAGGTTGGAATCTTCTTTAATCTTGGTAAATCCCAAACTAGTTAGGAAGCTATCAATCCTTCCGTACCATGTCCTGGGTGCCTGTTTCAAATCGTATAGGGATTTATTCTATTTACACACATGATTTTCCCTGTCACGTGTCTCAAAACCGAGTGGCTGCTCCACATACACTTCCTCTTCTACCACACCATTCAAGAAAGTAGTCTTGACATCCATCTGGTGTATCTTCCATTTCATCACTGTAGCCAGAGCAAGTACTGATATGATGGAAGTGTACCTGGATACATGTGCAAAAGTTTCTTCATAATCTATCCTTTCTTTCTGGGAGAAGCCACGAGCCACAAATCTTGCTTTATATTTCTCTATGCTGCCATCTGCAACATTCTTTATCTTGTAGATCCATTTGGAAGTCACAACAGACTTTCCCTCTAGTATTGAGACAACACCCTAGACATCATTATTCATGATCGACTGGTACTCCTTGATCATAGCATCCTTCCATTCTGTCTTTTCTCTCACTTCTTCATAGTTGGAAGGTTCTTTATCAATGATGTCACATAATAGGGCTACATATCCAGAGTAGGACCTAGTTCTTTTCCTCTCTCTGTGCATTTCTTCTGGAGCCCCATATCTTTTTGCACCTTGGATAGCCTCTCATACCCATGCAGGTTTCCTCTTGTGAGGATTCTTTTTTTGGGGTAGATCTACAAGTTCCTGGGGTTATTTTATTTCCCGATCTTCTTCTTGAGTTGCATCATTCATAGTTGTATCTTGAATCCTAGGTAGTTCTATTTCTTCAAGGTCTTCAACTGGTGTATTTCTAGATTTGTTGTAAGCTGAGTCTTCGTTGAATGTTACGTCTCTGCTAATGTCGATCTTCTTGAATCCTGAGAAGTATATTCTGTAAGCCTTCGAGCTTTCACCATATCCCACAAATATACCCTTCTTTCCTGAAGGATCTAACTTTGTCCTCTTTTCTTTTGGAATGTGTATATAAACTGGATAGCCAAATATTTTGAGATGGCTGACTTCTAGTTTCTTGTCGGGAAATACTTCTTCAGGTGTCTTGTTCTCAAGTACTCTATGTGGAGTACGATTTTGTACATACACATCTATCCTGGCAGCTTCTGCCCATAGATGCATAGGAAGATCTTGATCATGAAGCATTGCCCTTGCAGCTTCCATGATCGTTCTATTCTTCCTTTCTGCAACCCCATTTTGTTGTGGATTATATGGAGTGGTCAAATCCCTCTTAAACCCTGAATCTCTGCATAATTATTTGAATTCATTTGATGTGAATTCTCCGCCATTGTCTGATCGAAAAGTATCGGATTTTCTTTTCTGTGTGGTTTTCGATCAAGGCTTTGAATTCCTTGAACTTACTGAATACTTCATCCTTGTTCTTCAAGAAATATATCCTTGTCTTCCTAGAAAAATCATCAATGAAAGAAACATAGTATACATACCCACTCAATGAACTGGATGACATCGGACCGCATACATCAGAGTGGATGATTTCCAATATTCATTTTTCCTTGCTCTCGCTACTTGGAAATGTCTTCTTTGTGTTCTTTCCTTTTGCACATCCTTTGCAAACACCTTCATGCTTTGCTTGTATTTATGGAAGACCTTCAACAGCTTTGCTTGCAAGTGGTATTGCCCTATAGTGCACATGTGCAAACCTTCTATGCCAGAGTTCATTTGGCTCTACTGAGTCATGGACCAAGGGTTGTTTTGGTTGGCCCTTTAGCTTGTATAAGCCTCCGTCTTGCTCTCCAATCACTACTGCATCATCTATAGTCTTTACCTTTGGCCACATAAGGACTTGGCAATCTACAAATGCAATCCTTATGCCTTTTGCATCTAATGCATATATGGAGAGGAGATTTTTCTTTACTCCTAGTACAAACAAGACATCTTTCATCTTCATAGAATTTCCAGATTCTAACTTATAGGAGGATTCACCACTACCTTTTATTTGATACTGGTAGTCATCCCCAATTTTTACTTTATGGGGTGATTCATGTTTAGATAGTTTCATAAAAGATTCCTTGAATCCCGTCATGTGCTTGGAATCCCCACTGTCTATAAGCCAATCATTGTTTCCATGTGTGACAGTTCCCGTGAGGGAAAAACCAGAACATAATCTTCATCACTTTCTTGTTTGATTCTCTTTATGGAAGGTTCATCATCCTCTACAGTGTGAGCATGATGTCTTCTCTTGTTTCCCTTCTTCTTGTGAGAGCCACCTTTGTTTCTAGGACATTCTCTAGAAAAGTGTCCTTTCTCGTCACATGTATAGCATCTGATTTCAGACAGATATCTGCTATATCTTTTAGGGTTATCTTTCTGGTGAGAATGCTTACCTTTGAGATTATGACAGTCCCTCCTGATTTTCTTGGAGTGTATTGTGAGATCTTGATCTTCACTTCCCATCTTTTCTTCTTGAGCTACTATCCAAGCTCTTCTTGTGAGCATTCCTCCCACAGCCTATTGAAGGTGATTAGCTTTCTTCTAGCACAAATCCCTTGAATGAAGGAGTCCCATGATCTAGGGAGACCATTCAAGGTGGTCATCACAATTTTTGCATTCTCTACTTCTTCATCCACTGCTTCAAGTTGTTCTTTGATCTGGGAGACCATTGTAAAGTATGATTGTATGGTCTCCGCATTCTAGATCTTCACATTCTTCAACTGGTTCCTCAAAGTCATGTTCTGATTTATGTTCTTTCCTTCAAATAGCTTGGCCAAGGCTTCAAACATCTCTTTAGGTGTCTTTAGGGAGGACACCTGTGGTATGAGGTGATCCTTGATTGAATCAGCAATAATCATCTTGGCCTTGTTCAAGTTCTTCTTGTGTAAGGCCTTAGCCTCATCTCCCTCTGGAACTGGAACCTCTCCACCGATGTAGGAGTACAATTCATTTTCTTCAAGAACTAGTGAGATCCTATACTTCCATGCTTGGAAATTATCAACTCCCTCAAGCTTTTCATCAAGCTTGGTGTGATGAGACATCTTAACTGAGAACCTCAAATGGAAATACAAAATATTTAGATCTTACCAATTTGAGAAGCTAAAACTGAATCTGGAGCTGATCTTATGCAGTGCTGGTTTTCTGGTTCCGGGAAAAATTAGGGTTTGACTTTCTCGAAGTTCTACCCAACAAAAAACCTCAATTTTGAGGAGGAGAGTAACCCTATGCTGGGCTCACTAAAAAATTCCACTTCTATGAAAAGCCCTAATTTCCCAATGTAGTGGTAGGTAAAAAATTGAAAGTGCTCAAAATCAGATTCTGATTCAACAGAAATATGCGCCATTCAATGGAAAGTCAACCTAGCCTCCTTTTGCTGATGGATTTTGTAGAGAGACCCAAAAATTAAGAAGCCCTAGCTTCTGTAGCTGCACAGTGTCTTCTTCTCAGGTTAGCTCTGATACCATGTTATATTTTTATCAATTAGACATTATTATCTTAGGATCTTATCTAAGAGAATAACATGCACAGTAATCAATCACAAGAGACAATAGACACAAAGATTTTCCTCGGGGAAACCATAAAGGAGAAAACACCACAACTTCCTTGGGGATAGAATGAGCACCAATGGCAGTAGTAAAACCCAAAGACAGAAATATGATCTCCAATAGTTGTTCTCTCTCTCTCACTTGTGTGAGCTCCTCTTCTCTCACCTATGCACTATAGCTGGGTGAGTGTGTTTCAAATAGAGAGGCTCACTCTCTATTTATACTAATTTACGACTTGATAATTACTCACCAGGGCTAACTTATCTAGGAGAGTCTAATAACCCTAGTGCCCCGAAACTGTGGGGACTTTGCCTCCCGATCAACTAGGAGGGTTAACCTCTATGACTTTACATGACTTTATTACATTAATGATTCTCTCGATTGGAACATTGGGGACGAATGAAATACAATATATAAAATATACAAGTGAATACATTCCGAAGTTACAAATACAGAAACAGTTACTCCCAAGCCAACCAAGCTTCTACAAATCTCTTGCTTGTCTCTTGGCAAAACTTTAGCGAGCATATCAGCAGGGTTTTGAGAAGTATGAATCTTTTCCAGATTTAAATGTCCTTCTTCTAACACTTGGTGAATCTAGTGGTACCTTAGATCAATGTGCTTGGTCCTTGAATGAAATTCTAGGTTTTTCGCCAAGTGAATGGCTCTCTGAATATCACAATGTAGCACATACTTGTCTTGTTTTATTCCTAGATCTCCTAGAAATCACTGCATCCACAACATCTCTTCGCAAGCCTCTATTGCGGCTATGTATTCTATCTCGGTTGTGGAGAGAGCTACAATTTTTTGAAGCCTAGATACCCAATACATCGCTGCACCTGCAAATCTATACATGGTGGAATTTCTAGTGTCCACATCTCTAGCCATATATGCATCTGTAAAAACTTGAAGCACAATATTAGGATTTCCAAAGCATAAAATATAATGACTAGTACCTTTGAGGTACCTTAAAATCCACTTTACCGCTTGCCAATTTTGTTTGCCAGAATTGGAAAGAAATCTACTCACTATTCCCACTGAGTGTGCAATATATGGGCGTGTACATACCATGGCATACATCAAGCTGGAAATTACTAAAGCATAGGGGATTTTGCTCTCATTTCCTCCTTCTCATTGTCATTACAAGGGCACAAATCAACACTCAATTTTAAGTGGGATGCAAGAGGTGTTCCCACTGGTTTGGCATCCTTCATGTTGAACCTATTAAGCACCTTCTCAATATACCTTTCTTGTGACATCCAAAACCTTTTGTTCTTTCTGTCACATATGATCCTCATGCCCAATATTTTTTGTGCTTGGCCCAAATCCTTCATTGCAAATTGACTTCCCAAGTCCTTTTTTAAACCTGTAAATCATACTCTTATCATTCCCAACAACTAGCATGTCATCCACATATAGCAACAAAATGATAAACCTTTCTTGGTCATACATTTTAATGTAAACACAATGATCAGCCTCTAATCTCCCAAAACCATGTTCTAACATGAATGAATCAAACCTCTTATACCATTGGCAAGGTGGTTGTTTCAGGCCATAGAGGCTCTTCTTCAATTTACAAACCAAGTTTTCTTTGTCTTTTGTTTTGAATCCTTCTAGCTACTCCATATAAATCCCCTCCTCCAATTCTCCATGAAGGAAGGCAGTCTTCACATCTAGCTATTCACACTCTAAATCTAAACTAGCAACAAGACCAAGAATAATGTTGAAATATTTTAACTTCGAAGAATATTCTATATGTATCTTTTGTGGTCCCCGATGGTCCTACCAGGAGAACCAATTGTATTACTTTATGCTCTGATGCTTCTAATCGGAAAAATAATAGGAGTCATGAGGTAGTCCCCTCTAATTGTAAAGGTGAGTCATTAGCACCCCAGTGTGGTTACTTGAGCCTACATGTCTAACTCGAGCCTACATGATTAACTCGAGCCTACATGTCGGAATTGAAAATTAAAGTGAACGGATGAATATAAATAGAGGTGTGGCGCTCCTCATTTGAAACACACACACTCACTTGTGTAGCACACTAGTGAAGAAGAGAGAAGTAGCTGGAGAAGGAGGAGGATCAGTCTTTTGGTTTTACCTTTTATCTTTTGGGGCATCTATATTGAGGAAGCTTTTGCTGGGTTTTTCCCTTTAGGGTTTTCCCAGGATAAATCTATGTTGTTCTTGTGATATTGTTTCTTTCAGTGATCTTGTTTATAGGCTTTTGTTATGAAATTGAAATGAAATACTGATGATCTAGCTTAACATATAAAAATTTAACATGGTATCAGAGCTAGCCTGAATAGGACAACTTTCACAAGGTGAAATAGCCATCTTTCTCTCACCGGAAGAAATTAGGGTTTTGGAGAAATTTTTGAGTTTCAGAAAACTACTTGCATAGAAAGTTGTGCCCTCTCAGAGCGCATCTTTTGAGCCTAGAATCAAGGTTTTTGGGTGTGTAAGTCTCTGGGAAAGTCAAACCCTAGTTTGACAGCTGCACCAGAAAACTGTTGAACCACAAAGCTGTAGAAGCTAAATCTTGCAAGTCTGATTTGGAAGGTGAAGAGTTGAAATCTCCAGAATCTAAGCACACCAGTCAACTCACCTCATTCAAGCGCATCTCCTAGTAAGGTCAGTTTCTCATTCCGCAAAATTTCAATTTTTTGTGATTTTCTAACAAGATGGCCCCAAGCACTAAGCTTGAGGACAAGCTAGAAGGCATAGAGAATTTTCGAGCATGGAAATACAGGATTGGTCTCATTCTCCAAGAGAATGATCTTGATAAGTATCTCAAAGAAGAAGTTTCGGAACCTGAAGAAATTGAAGCCAAGGAGAAGCACAGAAAGGATATGATTAGGGCTCAAAGGATTATTGTTGACTCCATCAAGGATCACTTGATCCCTCAAGTGTCATCCAAGAAGACTCCAAAAGAAATGTTTGATGACATATCCAGAATGTATGAGGGAAGGAACATTAACAGAAAGATGAATCTAAGAGCTCAACTAAATAGCACCAAGATGAGTCGTGGAGAATCCATCCAAGACTACTTCAAGAGGGTTTCTCAGATCAAAGAGAAACTAGAAGCTATTTGAGATAAGCTTGATGAATATGAAATGATTATGACTTCTCTCAATGGTCTCACTAGACCATGGGAATCATTCATTCAAATGATGTGTGCCAGGAAGGAAAGCATGAAGTTTGATGTGGTATGGGAAGACTGCATTCAAGAGGAGACTAGAGTGGCAAATAGAGAAGCCTTACTAAAAGAGGATGATCAAGCTCTAGCCACTCATACCAAGAAAATAAGAAGGAATCAACCCATATTCAATAAGGGAAACCACAAGGATCATCAACCTCCCAGAAGATTCCAAATATTGAAAGAAATCCTATCAAATAAGTACTACTCTGGTTTTCAATGTTTCCATTGTGACAAGATAGGACACATTGCCAGAAATTGTCCTATGAAGAAGCAAGAATATAAGCAGAGGATCAACAACAACAAAAGACACCATGCTCATCTAGATGAAGATGAGGATGAAAAAGAAGAAGATGAAGGACCTTCAAGAAAGCAAGCAAGAGAAGAAGATGTGGAAGAGTATGTACTATTCTCTACTCTCTCTGGGTCTATAACTCCTGGAGAAGACACTTGGCTTATTGATAGTGGTGCTTCAAAGCACATGACGGGACAAAAGAAAAATCTGTCCAAACTTGAAGAAAAGAACTCTCCGCAGAAAGTAACCCTAGGAGATGACTATCAATATCCGATCAAAGGAGTTGGTGAAGCAAGCTACAAACTTGATTCAGGTAATCCCTTAAAGATGAAAGATGTATTATATGTACCTGGTCTAAAGATGAATTTAATTTCTATCTCAGCTTTAGATAAGAAAGGATTCAGAGTTGCTTTCATAGATGGTCAAGTACTCATGTGGCCCAAAGGAAAGAATATTGAAGATGTAGTCATTATTGGTGAAGAAGAAGGAGGATTGTATAAACTCAATGGGCACTTAGAAATAGCCCTTATGCATGAGTCCACTAACCCTAGTGAACTATGGAATAGAAGGATTCCCCACATTAATTACAAGGCTCTACCTCATGTGAACAAATTAGTGACAGGATTACCAGACATGAAGATCAAGCATGAAGGCATTTGCAAAGGATGTGCAAAGGGAAAGAACATCAAGAATCCAGTTCCGAAAAGTGAAACAAAGACAAAAGGTACGTTGGAATTGATTCATTCATATGTATGTGGTCCAATGTATTCTACATCCTTGAGTGGCTTTGAATATTATATCACATTTATTGATGTTTTTTCAAGAAAGACTTGGATATACTTCCTGAAAGCAAAGAGTGAAGTGTTTGAAAAATTTAAGGAGTTCAAAGCCTTGATAGAGAATCTTTCAGACGAGAAAATAAAGACACTTCGATTAGACAATGGCAGAGAGTATAGCTCAAATGAGTTTGAAGCTTTTTGCAAAGATGCCGGAATCAAGAGGGAACTAACTACTCCCTACAATCCTCAACAGAATGGGGTTGTGGAAAGAAAGAACAAAACCATCATGGAGGCAGTAAAGACAATGATTTATGATCAAGATCGTCCAACACATCTATGGGCAGAAGCGGCAAGAACTGCTGTGTATGTACAAAATAGAATATCTCATAGTGCTCTTGGGTTCAAGACTCCAGAAGAGATATTCACAGGAAAGAAGCTTAAGGTAAGTCACCTCAAGATATTTGGTTGTCCAATATATATTCATATACCAAAAGAGAAAAGAACCAAGTTAGACCCTTCCGGAAAGTAGGGGATTTTTGTTGGATATTGTGAAGTATCCAAAGCATTCAAAATCTACATTCCTGGATTCCATCACATGGAAATCAGTCGAGATGTGACATTTGATGAAGAGGTAGCCCTCAAGAGATCCAGGAAGTGCCAACATGAAGAAGTGTATGAAGAAGAGACACCTCCTAGAAATAAAGAAACTACATGTCTCCCTGAAGATGAAGCTCCTGAAGAACATGACATAGAAAAACCACAAGAACCCCCCATGATGGAGATATCAAGAAAGAGAAAGCCTGCTTGGACAAGAGAAATTATACGAGAGGCAGAAAGATATGGAGCTCCTGAAGGCTCCACAAGGGAAAGAAAGAAACCTAAGACTTTTTCCAACTATGTAGCCTTGATGTGTGATCTTGTAGATCAAGAACCTACAAACTATGAAGAAGTGGTACAGAAGAAAGAATGGGTAGAAGCAATGATTGAAGAATACCAGTCAATAATGAAGAATGATGTATGGGATATAGTTCCCAAACCAGAAGGAAAGAGTATAGTATCCTCCAAATGGATATACAAAATAAAGCATGCAGCTGGCGGAAGTATCGAGAAGTATAAAGAAAGATTTGTGGCCAGAGGTTTCTCTCAGAAAGAGGGAATTGATTATGAAGAGACATTTTCCCCAGTAGCACGGTATACTTCGATTAGAACTATCATGGCACTTGCATCCATGATGAAGAGGGACTTACACTAGATGGATGTGAAAACAGATTTTCTGAATGGTGTGATCGAAGAAGAATTATACATAGAACAACCTCAAGGATTTGAAGTTGAAGATAGACATACTCACGTATGCAGGTTGAAGAAGGCCTTGTATGGTCTTAAACAAGTTCCTTGAGCTTGGTATGAGAGGATGGATAGTTTCCTATTGAAAATGGGCTTTACCAAGAGTAAAGTTGATCCTAACCTTTACCTCAAGGTTGTAGAAGATGAACCTGTCATCCTACTACTATATGTGGATGACTTATTCTTGACAGGGAATGAGAAACAGATTATGGAAAGCAAGAAGAAACTAGCAAAAGAATTTGAGATGAAAGACCTTGGGTTAATGCATTATTTCCTAGGTCTGGAAGTATGGGAAAGTTCAGAAGGAATATTTCTGAAGTAGGGAAAGTATGCAGTAGAGATATTGAAAAGATTCAATATGTTGGAATGCAAAGCCTTGGCCACACCCATGGATTCCAACCTGAAGTTGTTAACTGATGACTCATCAGAGTTAGTGGATGTGACTCATTACAGACATATCATTGGGTCATTGATGTACTTAACAAATACCAGACCAGACATTTGTTTTGCTGTGAACACCTTAAGTCAATATCTAGTTCAACCTAGACGGGTTCACCTGGTAGCTGCAAAAGATGTGATGAGATATTTGAAAGGTACTATAGACTTTCGTCTATATTATGATAATAGCCATGAGTATAGATTGTATGGCTATACATATGCAGATTGGGCTAGAAGTATCTCAAATAGAAAAATCACATCAGGTGGATGTTATAGTCTAGGATCTGCTATGATTTCATGGTTTAGCAGAAAGCAGTCCAGTGTTTCTCTAAGCAAAGCCGAAGCAGAATATATACCAACTTGCTCTACTAGTTATGAAGCCATATGGCTTTGAAAGCTGATGTTAGGATTATTCAACCTAGAGTTGGACACTACCGTGATTCTATGTAATAACCAAAGTTGTATAAAGATGACAGAGAACCCTGTGTTCCACGACAGATCAAAGCACATAGAAATCAGGTATATCTACATTTGAGATATGATGCAGAAAGGAGCCATAAAGCTCCAATATGTGAGTATTGATGAACAAGTTGCTGATGTGCTAACAAAGCCTCTCTCTTGAGTAAAGTTCAAACACATTCAAGACAAGCTTGGTGTGGTTCAAAAAGACCTTCCCCGAAAGGGGGAGTAGTGATGTAGCAGTGGGATTGTATCATCCCTAGGAACTTTTCCTAAAGTGATCTAGTGGACTCGGTCCTCAAGAATGAAGAGGAATTGTATCATCCCGGGACATCTGTCCATAATAGATCCGGTGACCTCGGTCCTCGAGAATGTGGTAGGATTGCATCATCCTTGGACTTAGTCCTAAAGTGATAGGGATTGATTCTCCTGTAATTAATCCAGTGACTTCGGTCCTCGAGAATGTCGTAGGATTGCATCATCCTTGGAATTAGTCCTAAAGTGATAGGGACTGATTCTCCCATAATCAATCCGGTGACTTCGGTCCTCGAGAATGTGGTAGGATTGCATCATCCTTGGACTTAGTCCTAAAGTGATAGGGACTGATTCTCCCGTAATCAATCCGGTGACTTCGATCCTCATGAATGTGGTAGGATTGCATCATCCTTGGACTTAGTCCTAAAGTGATAGGGACTGATTCTCCCATAATCAATCTGGTGACTTCGGTTGTTGAGAATGTGGTGGGATTGCATCATCCTTGGACTTTAACTCCAAAAGTGATCCAAAGACTTTTTATTTTGTCTTTGAGCTGTGGATTGCAGGTTGTTGCTGATGATGATGATGTCGTACTGATCGAAAGATCAGAATATGATGATGATGACGTACTGATCGAAAGATCAAAGTGTCATGATGATGAAGTATTGATCGAAAGATCAGAATGTGATGATGACATACTGACCGAAAGATCAAAGTGTGATGTTTTTGATTGAAAGATCAGAATATTACGATGACGTACTGATCGAAAGATCAGAGTGTGATGTTGCTGATCGAAAGATCAGAATATGATGATGATGATGTTTCCGATCGAAAGGTCAAAGTGCTGAAGATGTCGTTGCTGATCGAAAGGTTATAGTACTAAAGATGTTGTTGTTGATCGAAAGGTCAAAGTGCTAAAGATGTTGCTGCTGATCAAAAGGTCAAAGTTGTTGCTGATTGAAATGGTCAAAGTTGTTGCTGATCGAAGAGGTCAAAGTTGTTACTGATTGAAGCAGTCAAAGTGTTGATGTTGCTGAAGACTGAAGATTGAAGATGAAGACTACATGATGTTGAAAAGCTTCCAATGATTTATAGATGTGTTACCCTGATGATGTCGATGATGTCCTCTATTTATCTCCTATTATTGTTGTTGTTGATTTTGTTGTAGAATACCCTTCTCGTTAAGGGGGAGTGTTGAAATATTGTAACTTCGAAGAATATTCTATATGTATCTTTTGTGGTCCCCGATGGTCCTACCAGGAGAACCAATTGTATTACTTTATGCTCCGATGCTTCTAATCGGAAGAAATAATAAGAGTCATGAGGTAGTCCCCTCTAATTGTAAAGGTGGGTCATTAGCACCCCAGTGTGGTTACTTGAGCCTACATGTGTAACTCGAGCTTACATGATTAACTCGAGCCTACATGTCGGAATTGAAAATTAAAGTGAACGGATGAATATAAATAGAGTTGTGGCACTCCTCATTTGAAACACACACTTACTTGTGTAGCGCACTAGTGAAGAAGAGATAAGTAGCCAGAGAAGGAGGAGGATCAGTCTTTTGGTTTTACCTTTTATCTTTTGGGGCATCTATATTGAGGAAGCTTTTGCTGGGTTTTTCCCTTTAGGGTTTTCCCAGGATAAATATGTGTTGTTCTTGTCATACTGTTTCTTTCAGTGATCTTGTTTATATGCTTTTGTTATGAAATTGAAATGAAATACTGATGATCTAGCTTAGCATATAAAAATTTAACAAATAATTCTAATCAATGACATTTTAACAATAGGTGAAAAAATTTCATTAAAATCAATACATTCTTTTTGGGAAAATCCCTTCACCACCAAACTTTCCTTGTACCTCTCCTTCTTTCCTTCACCCTCATACTTGATCTTGTACACCCACTTGTTTTGAAGAGTTTTTCTTCCTTTTGGAAGCTTTACTAGCTCCCATGTTTTATTCTCCAACAAAGAATCAATTTATTCCTCCATGGATTTCTTCCAATCTTTTCTATTCTCATCATCACAAGCCTCCTGAAAGCAATGAGGTTCACCTTCATCAGTTAATAAAATATAATTAGAGGGAGGATACCTTTGTGATGGCTTATGATGCCTAGTGGATCCACGAACTGGTTGTGGTGGTATATTTTCTGGCTGGATCTCTTGTAGTGGATGCTACAAGGCTTCTTCTTCTCGCTACCCATCATTTTCAGCATCCTGTCCATCATCTTCAGCTAGTTTTCCACCATTTTTTGTTTGCTTTCCATTATTTTCTTGCAATGGTGGGATGTTTTCTTGTTGCTCAACAAACCTATCAGTTGATTTCTTGAACTTCATATCAGATGTAGGATTCGTAAACATTTCTAACTCATTGAATATGACATCCTTTCTTCTTATAACTTTGGATTTAACCAGATCCCATAATCGATAACCAAATTCACCATCAGCATACCCAAGAAAAATACATTTCATGGATTTGTTATCTAATTTGGTTCTTTTCTCTTTGGGAATGTGTACAAATGCTTCACATCCAAAAATTTTCAAGTGAGAGTAGCTTACCTTCTTGTCCATCCAAACTTCTTCAGGGATGCCATTGTCCAAGGTTGTTGTAGGCGATCGGTTGATGAGGTAACAAGATGTCCTCACTGCTTCTGCCCAAAAATGCTTCTCCAACCCAGAATTTGACAACATTCTCCTCACCTTCTCCATGATGGTGAGATTGATCCTTTCTGTAGTACCATTTTGTTGAGTACCAGGGACAGTCTTCTCATGCTTTATGCCAAATTTGTTGCAATAGTCCTTGAAGGCATTGGAGCAATATTCCCCACCGTTATCTGTTCTTAAGCACTTGAGTAGTTTGTTAGTATCTCTTTCAAAACCGACATGAAATTTTTGAAATACCTCAAATACCTCATCTTTTCCCTTCATAGGATAGGCCCAAACTTTTCTAGATGCATCATCTATGAAAGTAACAAAATAGGAAGCTCCTCTTAGAGGCTTAACATTAAACAACCCAAATACATCAGAGTGTACCAATTCCAATAGATTCTTTTTTCTTTCATGGAATCCTCTCATAAATGAGACTCTACATTTCCTACCATATATACAATGCTCACAAAGATAAAGTTCATAAGGTCTCAAACCTGGAAGAATATTTTTTCCAACAAGAATTTTTAGGCCCTTTTCGCTCATGTGGCCCAAACGCTTATTCCACAATTATGGTGAGGTTTATTCTTTTGCAACAACAACCAAATTTGATTTTATTATTGTTTCTCCCAATGTATACAGTGTCCCTATTTTGAATCCTCTATCCATGACCAATGCTCCTTTGCTAATTTTCCAGACACTCTTTCCAAAGCTAGTGGAGCAACCTTTATCATCCAATTGTCCCACTGAGATTAGGCTCATGCAAATCTCTAGAGCATGCCTGAATTGTTTTAATAGTATAGCATGCCCATCCTTTTTTTGGATTCATACATCTCCCACTCCAACAATGTCACAAAAGTGATTGTTTCCTAGATGTACTCAACCATTGTCTCCAACTTCATATGAGACAAAATTGGTTTTGGATGGGGTTACATGGTGAGATTCCCTAGAGTCTAGAATCTAATAGATGCTACTGCTAGAGGTGTATAGGCTCGCATCTTCCATTGAAATAATAAATAAAACATTAGCATCTGAAACTACAGCAATGGTCTCACCTTCATTTATGTTAGCTGATTTTTTATTTGAGCGAGCTGAGATTTGCTCCTTCTGTTCTTTCTTCCATATCTGACATTCTCTTTTCATGTGTCTTGGTTTTCCACAATGATAGCAAGTAATTCTGCCTCTTCTTGATTTTGATCTACCCCTTGACTTGGAACGCCCTTGCCTAGTTCGACCAATTTTCCTTCCATGATCAGCTATGGTGAGAGCTTCTCCTCCTTGGTTTTATGTCATTGATTTTTGTCGCATCTCCTCATTCATTAAGCTTCTGCTAACATCATCAAACTTCAAGGTCCTTGCAGGAGTTGAAGTTCTTATGGGAACTATCATATTCTCCCAGTTGTCTGGAACCGAGCACATGAGAAGGGTGGCTCTGATTTCATCATCCAACATAATTTTAACAGAGGCAAGCTAACTAGTAATGATGTTGAATTCATTTAGGTGCTCTACAACTGAAGCACCCTCCTTCATCTTCAAATTTTACAACTTCTTCATCAAAAATACCTTGTTTGATGTTGTGTTTTTCTCATATAGATCATGTAGTTTCTTCGATATATCTACTGCTATCTTCTCTCCGACCACATTGAAGTAGACATTCTTTGTTAAGTATTTCCTGATTGTAGCAATGGCCTTCCTGTCAAGCTTGTTCCATTCTTCATTTTCTATTGATGAAGGTTTACTTGCTGCTCCTTCAATGGGAAAATATTGATCTTTTAAGATCAATATGTCTTCCATTTGTGCTTTCCACATAGAAAACTTAGTCCCATTTAGCTTCTCCATGTCACTCACCATTGTACTCTCCATGCTACTTCAAATAGCAATACTGAAACTCCCACTCTCCAATTCTTGCCTCCTTAGAATCTCACAGGATTATAGGAAGAGAAAATGCACACTAGATAGCCTCTAATGGCCAACTTCTACTACAACAGGGGCTGGCTCTGATACCAGTTGTTGAGAATAGAGCAACTAACTTCAGAATCTCTGTATCACAATGAGTTAACCTCTTCCTGTAAACCCCTGTTTCTCAACCACATGCAATTCGCTTACTTCAGAACCCTGTCTATGAGCAACATGCAATGCATCCACCTGTAGATGAAAAACACTAACAACAGATTTCTAGAATTTGGCAGGTCAGGGACAAACAATTAAATTTGGCATAGAGCATAAATATGCAGAGTGAATATACAGACACATGTTCAGAAATAGAAATGGGCACAAAACAACGTTTTTATTTCCTTCAGCGTTCCTTTTTTTACATTAACCAGCAGCCTCGGCCAAGAAAACCAATGACAAATTACATTGCAGGCAGAATTACAGAGATTTCTCAAGAATTGGGTGTCTAGAGCCTTTAGGAGAATGTTGGTGTGGGGATTGACTTCTTTAGGAAGTCAATGATCATTTAATACAACATTCATGGAGGAAACTACCAACTGCAACTAACTCAATGAGCTAGCAATGGGTTGGTGAGTTGGATCCCAACGATTCCTATTTGCCATAATTTGGTTTCATCAACCAACATTTGAGCTAACCTTAACCGCCACATTCATTCTCTTCATACTAGGAGAGGTGGCTTGCCCTTACCTGCTACAATGGATTCTCTTCATACTAGATATGTGGCTTTCCCTAAAGAAACAGGCCATGAAATTTTTATGGGTTCTTCAAATTTCTCCCATCACTTTCTCTATGTACATAATCTCTTTGCCCAATCTTTTATCATGGTTTCTTTCTGTTGTAGGTTTGAACTAAAATGTATGTTTGATTGTTTGATTTTTGATGAAATTGTAGATAAAACATTGATATCCAAAATGGTAGGAAAATATTAGAGAATATAATTCCAAGCACCTATTGAAGGAGAACCTTAGGAAGCTCATTGGAATGTAGGTCGACATGAAATCTTCCCAGGTATGTTGTTTCTCTATATGACAAGATGGGGGAGGATGATGGTGCGCTTCTATCTATGAACGCTTTGAAAGAAGAAGGGGTCAATGCGGTGAAGAATGTGGCATGAAATAAGAAGGGGTCAATGTGATGAAGAATGTGCCGTCTAAGAGGCTGCTTGAACAAAGAGTGAAAATGAAGATGAAATTTAAGAAAATCAATATGATTTCCTGAACAAGATTCATGTTGCAATGCCCAAGTTGCAGGATGGGAAAGAGAGGCTTCTGTGTATTCCTCAATATTTTTTGGATGGTGCTAAAACTAGAATTGTTTTAATGAACTCAGATGCACTCAATTCCTTTGAACCAGAATGCAGGCTATCCGTATCGACATTCTCAAGTTGGATAGATTCGAATTCAAGATTCCTTACAAGTATGGATGGAACATAGTTATAATTATTTTTCTTCTTTCGATTAGTATTTTGGGTGTTTGAGTTGTCCTTCTCTTAGAGGGTACCAACCTTACTCTTTTTTGTACAAACAATGGAATATAAGTGGAATTTATGATTATGAGGATGGCTTCTCTTTTGATTAAAAAATTATGAATGGATGATTCACATATGAGTTGAGCTTTGGATCTGATCCATTACACGGTAATTAATGAAATGGATGATATCAAAGGAATCCTCAACACAAGCACAACACAACTTGGTCAATTTTCTGATGACTGACTCTTTGAATCTCAATAACAAAGACAATGCCCCTTGTAATTCTTATCATGCATGTTGTTCACTAGAGATTCGCAACTGAAATCAAAGCATAGTCCTTGGAAACAAGAAACAGTGAGTATGTTTGGTCCATCGTGGTGTCCAAATAAATTTTGTGCCAAAAAGGGGAGTTTGTGTCAATTGCCAATGGAGATAAGCTCGTCTCTAGGAATGAATTCTAGAGATACACTATGATGGAAATATGGTGCGCTCATAATTAATTAGTACTGGTTCATTGACTTTTTATAGCCTAATAAAATGGATGATGAACACAGACATGGGATGAATGGTGTTATCATGAAAAACTTGCACACCTGTGACAATTTTACGATTCACACGGTAAAGTGTCATTAACATACAACATGCGCACAACCAAAGACACCTTCAGAAGGTATAAAGAGAAGAATAATTTCAAGATGGTCCCAAAATAGTCAAAATCCATAACTATGTGGGTTAAACATTGGTTACTTGTGCTATAGCATGCGCCTTTAGAAGAACACCCATGCTGCAGCACAAAAATACCTCTGAGATCCGTGCGTTTGACACAAACGACAGGATATCACCCACCATCAGCACATTGATGGCTCATGAAAGCTCCACTTACCTTTTGAAATCTAACTTTTCCTCTCACACACTTGGTTTCTTTAAATAGCCTCTTGGTGTACTTGGGAGCCCAAACCATGGATCAATGGGTTCACACTATGATCTTGATATTTCTTGGCCACGTCTTGGCCTATAAAAGAAGGACATGGGCATGCTAATGGCAAGAAGAATTGAGAGAAAAGTTATGATTCTGGAATTGTGATTGAGATTCCCCTTAGCTCACCTCTTCCTTCTTGTTAAGCATTTACAAAAATCCCTTTCCTCCTTCCCTCAAGGGGCAAGTTCTCTTCTCACTCATTTGGTTCATTAACCACACTTCAAGCATTTGTTGGAAAAGATGGGCCTCCCTTAGGAAGAGTGTTTTTGTCCATTTGGAGCTCACCTCTCCAAGGTGTTGTATTATCTTGACCATTGGGAAATATACAAGTGGTTTGGATCGCATTGGTTGTTGGATTTTGCATCTTCTCCCCCTTTTCTATTTGGTTTAAATTTTGTTATAATTTTATTTATTTTGCTGGTCTTCCTCTAAAAATCTATCACATGATCACTTGGGGTCATACATCCCTCTCCAAAATGTGAAAATTGAGTCACAGTAATATGAGGACCAAGGCAAAATCTTATAGAAGATTCAAGAACAATTTACACACAAAATGACATAACAGTGCTACAATTAGATGTTGTAGTTGTATATTATCAATAATCAATCAAAGTAGTGATACAATTTCATACACTTGCATGAATAGCAAGACAATTTGAATTCCCAAGAGGTAATTCGAATTGCAAACAAGAGAGTGGCTTAGTTGTCAGTTAGCCACACTAGACACATCAGTTAACCACTAATCATGATCAATAATCGACTCTAACTGAATCGAAGGAAATAATGACTAAGTATAACTGAATAGAACTCAACTGCATGTCAATTAGTAGGTGAGGGCGCATATATGAATTCAGTTAGCTCATATTATGTGAACTGAACTGAACTAAGTCACCAAAAGTTGTTTGAGGCACCTTAAATCACTCTAGTTAACTAGGAATTGCCAAAAATAGACAAAATAGTGATGGAGGCTCCTTCATAGCTGTAGTTTAACTGAAATGTGATGCCCCAAGTATAGTTTGCAGACCTGAACACTTTAATTCTGTAATTTTACTTTAACAATTCTGAAATTTTAATTAATTCACACAGAGCCTTTTTGGATTGGGAAAAACAAGGCTTTCTTTTGGGAAATTTTGTAGGGAAAAGGAGTGAGCAATGGACAGAAAACAAAGAGATGTCAGACATGGAATTTACTCTCCCCTGACACATTTATATATGGTGCCATTTAGGGTTCATAGTTTGCACTGCGGAAACCTACTACCACGCTTCTGGGCAACCAAATCGTGAAACTAAGGAGAGTAGTTAGGTCTGTTTCAACCAGAGGATTCTAGAAACTTGCAGAGATTTGTTTCAGAATTAATATAACATAAATAAATTATTTAGATGGTTTTTTGATGTTCTAGAAAGTTCTAATAAGTTTTGGGTGAATTTGGGGATTTTTGGCAGTTTTGGTCAAGGGAAACCCTGTGCAGAGGAGAATCCAAAAATATTGTACAAAACCAATAGAAAAAGGTTCTAGATATGGATATGGGAAGGTAGGAATAGGAAATTACAGATATCAGTTTTATTTTACCGAACTTTTTTTACATCAGTTTTAGTAAAACTAGTTATTAAAAGCTAGTAATCTAGCTAGGGTCTTAAAAAAGTAGTTAAATCAACTGAAATCCATTTCTGTAAAACATGAGATTTGTAATAGAAATAAATATAATATTTCTAAACATGAATACTCCCTTCAATCACTTCCCCTACATAGAATATTTATTACATCACTCAAATTTACTCAATCCCCCCCATACATTGATAAAATAAGCCCTTTCGATGAAACAGAGACAAGATTCTCGAAGGGAAAAGATATATTGACCTGATAAATGTAATTTTAAAAATATTATGACACTGCAGAACATAAATTACATTATTTACTGACCTTTACAAATATGCTTCCAAAATTAAGGGGCAGGAGGCCCGGATCATGGCCAGCAAGGGACTATGAGCATAGGTGAAGCATGGGATTCACTGGAGCTTGACCTGAACTTGATGGAGGCTTAAAATAGCTCTAATAATCCTTCAATTTCTGTAATCTATCACTCCATACCTACAATGGAAGAGAAGAGGATGGAAGGAGAGGGGAATGGAAATTCAGGGCTTATCTCCCAGTAGTATGAGGCACAACACTCATAAGTAATGCTCACATAAGCATAGCTCATCACACATAAAAAGAAAAATAAATCAATGGGATTGAATTCACATTTAATAGCCTTCTGGATGACCTCTTTTGCAAGTGGAGGCCAATGGCGACCTGTGAGAGCAAGTTAACCGCAGGGGTTCCCTAACCCTAGCCATATAAGTGCCCCCTTTGGGAAATTTGGCAAGTTGGACCATGTGGAATTGTTTCCAAGTCCAAATCATCCTTCACAATTAGAAACTACACCCTCCCTTAGTCAAAAGATGCTCCTTTTGAGTTATGAAAGCTTTCTGCTTTTCTTGGCTCATAAGGAAACTGCTTTTTCCTTTAAAAAATTTTCCTGCTTTTCTCTTACAGCTTTTCTGAACTCCATAAGAGGAAACTACACCCTCTATTTTGAAATACTTTCCTACTTTTACCTTTGTCTGCTTTTCTACTACTTTTAGGCAACTTCCCTTTATTCTCCTGTTTGTTTTTGTCATGGGCTTTCTTATTTTTACCAGGGAAAGTTGACTAGATTTCCCCAATGTGCCCTCCTGACATGGAAGCCTTAATTCCACATCATTATTGTGCATAATAAATAAAATTGCTGAAATAAAGTTAAATACATGCCTTAAAACAATTATTAGCAAAAAAATTTCCTAGGAAGAATAATTAATATCACATTGAGCCCCTAGGAACTTAGCATGGTCAACACTTTTAATGGTCAATTTGAGGGGACATGACATGAAAGTAGGTGGAATAACCATCAGTTAACTCACCTAGGGTTCTTAAGTCATGCATATCAACCCATATTTTTTCCTTGATTGAAGGAGGAAGCTCAGTTAGTCTCCCCGATTGAAGGAGAAGACACAATTAGCCTCGATGATTGAAGGAGGATGATCCGGTTGATGATGAAGTCACATATTCAAGATAATAACTTAGGATAAGTGGTAAAATACTCCAATGAGGCCAAATAAACATGTGTGGGTTGGATAATGACTCCAACACCCCCCCCCTAAGATATACTCATGTGGATGAGTAAGAAAATAGGGCCCCGACAACAAAGTCCATAGGTCACCCTTTACAATAGAGTAACTCTAAAATGATAAAAAGCTCTAAGTGAGGAAAGGAGGAAAATCCAGTGGGAACAAACCCACCCCCCCGCAAAATAAAAAATAAATAATTAACTGAATTTCACCCTGATGAACTCACCCCCAATAGTGAACAGAGGTAAGTGAACTTTTTCTTAGTAAAGTTCTTGGTGAAAATGTCTGCAATCTACATATATGTGGGGCAATATTGCAGAACAATTGTCCTATCATGCACCAAATCCCTGATGTAGAGCATGTGGATCTCAATGTGTTTGGTTGTCTACCATTGAACCAGATCTGTTGATATTTTGATAGCACTTTGGTTGTCACAAAAAATGACAGTGGATGAAGCACTACCAATCCCAAACTCAGACAAAATACCTTGCATCCAAACTGCTTGGATGCAAGCATTGACTGCTTCCCTGTACTTTGCCTTTGCTGAAGAAACGATAATGGCAGCCTAATTTTTTCTTGACCAGCAAATAATCCCACCAGCAAACATAAACACATAGCTAGGAGTGGACTTATGATCTATGTTATCTCCTGCCCAATCGGAATATGTAAAACCGACCAAATCTAGCTCAAAATCTACAACATAGTGAATGCCATAGGATCTAGTGCCGTGAATGTATTGTAGAATCCTCTTGGATTCCATCCAATGAAGCTCATTAGGTTGCTGCATATACCTTGATACAACATTCACTGCATTACAAATGTCAGGCCTTGAATGTGTCAAGTATAGAAAACTTCCGATCAACTAGTGGTAAATAGTGGAATCCATAGGTGGAGTTGATTTTCCCTCTTCAAGACTGATTCTTGAGAGGAAAGGAAATGGTGCAACCTTACAATCAGCCATGTTAAACTTAATTAACAGGTCTGAAACATATTTTTACTAAGTCACCATTATCCCATCCTAGTCTTGAGTGATTTCCAGCCCGAGAAACTGTCTCAGCAGGCCTAGATCACTCATTTCAAAAGCATCATGAAGAGCAGTTTTTATAAAGGAAATCGAAGCAAGTGTGCTTCCTGTTATCAAAATATCATCCACATAAAATAGTATGATCAGAATATTACCTTAATACTACTGCAAATATACATTTGGATCAGATTTGCACCTCTTGAAGTTTTGTGAAAGCATAAAAGCACCCATTTTGGCATACTAAGATCTTGGGGCCTGTTTCAAGCCATATAAATATTTCTGCAACTTACAAACCAACAATGGATCTTATGTATATCCTTATGGCTGGTTCATATATATTTCCTCTTTCAGGTATCCATAGATAAAAGCACTCTTGACATCCATGTGATGCACCTCCCAGTGCTTGGATGCGGTAATGGCCAAAACTAGCCTTATGGAATCCATCTTTGCAACCATTGCAAAGGTCTCATGGTAGTCCATTCCTTGGAATTGGGAGAATCCTTTTGAAACCATTTGTTATTTATACTTGCAATTTGATCCATGTGCAGCAACATTTGTCTGATATAACCACTTGCATTGAACAAGTTTCCTCCCGGGTGGAAGGGAAAATAGCTCCCAAGTTGCATTTTTCCAAAGAGAATTGAACGCTTCATCCATTTCAGCTTGCCATCTCGGATCTTCCTGAGCATGGTAGTAGGACTTGAGATCTGACCCAATCATAATATATCAGGTCTCTTACAACAGGGAATCATTGCAAGGAATAACAATGCCCGCCCTTTGAAAATCAGGCTGGGTTCTCCTTGGATCAACATGATTTCCAATGTCTAACCTGACAGATGAGAGTGTCTTTTCCGCACATTTTGGAAGGTGAGTGGGAACATTTGAATATGATTCAAAAAATGATATATTTTTTTCATTTATATTAGATATTAGATCTGAAAAATCAGATCTTACACTCCCATTTTCATCATTAGAATCATTGGCAGAATGGGAGGAATTTTTAGCAGTTTCTTCCTCGACTAGTTCCACATCTTGGAGAGGCTCTTCAAAGTGGAAAATTCTCAATGAATATATATTTGGTTTTGATATTAAAGGGTTTGTATCCCTTTGATTCCTATGGATACCCAACAAACATACACTCACTACTCTGCGGTTGCAAATCCTTCCTCTTGTCAAGTGGAATTCAGGCCCAAGCAATGGATTCAAAAACTATGAAATTGGACACATCCGGTTTGTGTCCAAAGTATGCCTTGAAAAGAGTTTTACCTTTCATGAAAGAGTGATGGACCATATTCTGAATGTAGATAAAAAAATTCATTGCCTCTTCCCAAATATTTGCAACCATATCTTTGGCTTCCAACATGCATGTGGTCATCTCTTTGAGGGCCCGATGTTTCCTTTCCACTACACCATTATGCTGGGGTGTGTAGGGAATGGAGTGTTGGATATTGATCCAATATTTAGCACATATTTGAAGTAGATAGGACTTGATATAATCTCCTCCATTATCATATCTAAGAGACTTTATCTTCCTCCCAGAGGCATTCTGAACAGACGCCTTGAACTCGGTGAATCTTTCAAGAACTTCATATTTTTTCTTTAGGAAGAAAACCCAAGTGAATTTGGAGAAGTCATCAATAAAGGTGAGCACATAACTTGAACCAGTCATGGAGGTTGTAGGAATAGGACCTCTTATATTAGAGTGGATCATCCCCAAAATACTTGTTGCACAGCTTGCCTTTTGCTGGTCAAATTTGTGCTCAGGGTGTTTGTCGACAACGCAACCTTCGCAAAGTCCATTGGAGGTTTTGATGGTTGGGAGAAATTCCACCATGGAATGTTTCTGAAGTTGCTGCAAGTATTTGAACTTCAAATGTCCAAATATTTCATGCCACAGCCTGCTGAATTCATTCCCATGAGTCAGAAGAGCGATGGGCTTTGCATCCAGTACAAACTTGGAAAACTCATAGGTCTTAGCAGAATGATTTGCGATACCTCTTGCAATGATTTTCCCGGATGCAATCTATGAGATCTCAACATCATTCAGGATGAAATTAACTCTCTTGGGAACTCTTGTGTGTGTAATTTGATATACACTCAACAGATTTGAGGCCAAGGAGGGTACATACAGAACATCATAGAAGCTGCCATGTTCAAGTTTTACAGTAACTTTGCCTTTTGAAATGATATGATAATCATCTCCCATGTGGATGGAAATTCTTCTATCGGAGTATAGGAATGAAAAGGAATATTTTATTTCCACCATATGGTTCGAAGCAATAGAGTCTATGAGGAGAGCTTTAGGCTTCGAAACATATTCCATGAGGGCATGTCCTCTTTTTTGCAGGATGTTTCGATCATGATTTTCTGTCTTCCTTGTACCCTCAGGAAGATTGATGTTATTATTCTCAAGGAGAAGAGTCATAGCATCAAGTTGCTTCTTCATGCAGGAGCTTTCAGGGTGAAATCCTTTCCTGCAATAGGAACATCTGACCTTATCTTTGCCTTCCTTGCCTTTGTTCTTGTTCTTTCTTGAGCCCGAGGGCTCATCAAGCTGTTGAGGTTTCTCCTTTGGCTTTGAAGCATTAAATTTAGTCTTTTGGATCTTCTAATTTCCCTTTCCATTCGTAGCCTTGGGTCCCCCAACAAACCATGAGCTTGGTCATTGGAAGATCTTATGATCCCCATTTGGACAAGCTTGTCGTTCTTATTTGTGAGATATTCAATGAATGCATTGAGGGATGGCATTTTCCAATTTGGGATTGTGAGCTTCCCAGCATGGAATGTGGAGACAAATACTGAATAATCTAGACCAATATTTGAGAGGATGGCTAGGATGATTTGATCATCCTCCTTCTCAACTTTGCACTGCTTCAACTGGAGCACCAAGTTCTTCAATTTGGTGAAGAAATCATTCATGGTTTTGTAGTTTCCTGGGTTTAGATAAATAAACTCATTCTCTAGCTGATAGATCCTCAAATCATCTTGCTTATCAAATAGGGAAGCAAGTTGATCCCAAATATCCTTCGAATTCTTCAATCCAGTGATGTGGAAGAGAATATATCTAGAAATAGATAGGCACAGAAATCCATAAGCTTCATAAAGATTATTAAAGTACTTTACCTTATCAACAACATGATTTGGATCTACTTTTGTGTCCATTATGACTCTATAGAGTCCTTTGGAGCGAATTTGAATCTCCATGTCCTCCTTCAATTGGTGGTAATTAAAGGGAGTAAGAAGATTCATAGAAGAAGCCATGAAGCTGATGTAGCGAATGCAGTGAAAGACCTGTAAAAACCTGTGAAAACACAAAAAGAGCACCGTAAGGTCAGATAGCCTGTACTTTTCAATTTTTCATCACACCCATCTTAGTCAATCAAGCTAGCTTGATCAACAATTCCTTTGCTTAGGATTTATGTGGTAAACTTTCCGCTTCTGGTGCAGAGCTGGAATTTTTGAGCTTTTTGCTCAAATTGCATGATAGATCCGTCAAGAAATCTTATTGGAGAAGAAGAGCCTTGTCTCTCCGTGGCTCTGATACAATGTGAAATTTGAGTCATAGTAATCTGATGACAAGGTCAAAATATTATAGAATATTCAAGAACAATTTACACACAAAATGACATAACAGTGCAACAATTAGAGGTTGCGTCTGTATATTATCAATAATTAATCAGAAGTAGTGATACATTGTCATACACTTGCATGAATATCAAGACAATTTGAATTCCAAAGAGGTCATTAGAATTGCACACATGAGAGTGGCTTAGCTGTCAGTTAGCCACACTAGACACATTAGTTAACCACTAATCACAATCAATAATCATCTCTAACTGAGTCAGAGGCAGTAATAACCAAGTATAAATGAATAGAACTCAACTGCATGTCAATCAGTAGGTGAGGGTGCATATATGACTTCAGTTAGCTCAAATGAAGTGAAATGAACTAAAATGAGTCACCAAAAGTTGTTGGACTCGCCTTAAATCACTCCAGTTAACTGGGAATTGCCAAAAATAGACAAAATAGTGATGGAGGAGCCTTCATAGCTATAGTTTAACTAAAATTAGGTGGAATAACCATATGTTAACTCATCTGGGGCGCTTAGGTCATGCAAATCAACCCAATTTTCTCCTTGATTGAAGGAGGAAGCTCAGTTAGTCTCCTCGATTGAAGGAGAAGACACAGTCAGCCTCCCTGATTGAAGGAGGATGATCTAGTTGATGATGCAGTCACATATTCGAGACAATAACATAGGATAAGTGGTAAAATAGGCCAATTAGGCCAAATAAACATGTGTGGGTTGGATAATGAATCCAACAGAAAAGGAGCTCGATACTGAGGCCTTGATGCATCTTGCAAGGCCTAGGTCTATCCCAAAAGTGGGAAGCATTCTTATGTATTATTTCCCACAACAATATTAATGGAGATTCCACTTCATTTTTGTTCATTTTGCTGTATTTAGGTTGTTTCTTGTTGTGTAGTTAATTTCTAGTATCTCGTGTCTTACAGGTAACGAGGATGATCCCCTGCATTCATCCCAGGCAATCGATTTACACAGTAGAGTGGCTCCCATCATTTTTGGGGCACCGTCGTGCTCTCAATCCTTTGACATATGCATTGTCATCCCATTTTAACAATTCCCATCTTGTGTGGTTTTCCTTTCACAAATCAACATAGAATTACCTCACTGCACCCACGCTACAATGCACCAATTAGTATTTATGTCATGATGAAGCGTGAATGTAAAATATATTTATGTGTTTTCTGTCAGATATTTTCTTTTTATATGTTTAATCAACAATCTACGTCCCACTACATGCTCACTAATTAACTAGGAACTAATTATCTAGCAATGGTTACTTGTTCTACTAGTAATTATTAAATGGGTCATTCCCCCTTGAAATCAACTTAGGTAACCAACTTTGAGGCTCCCTAAGGACCTTTATTGTTGTCCCAAGTATGCTCTTCATGATATTTGTGCATCAGAAAAGGGAGTAAAGGGTGAAATACCTCTTATGTAGAAATATAATTTATTTTTTGCAAGCATTGCTGTATGTTTCGAGTTCAAAGTACAATTATTTTGTTTTTAGCACTTCACTTGATTGCAACAATATTATTTTCTTTTGTCACATGTGTATACCCACTAGCACAGACTAAGGGACCTAAAGACTCTTTCCAACCAAGTATGCTCATCACAATTTTAGTGAATTAGAAAGGAAGGAAGGAGTGAAATACCTCCCTTACACTCATTAAATTCACAAAAAAATCCTTCAAAGAAACCATTATAAAGTGATAACCAAATAAAATCCTCCACAAGAGGTCATAAAAGAAAATTTTAGATTGGTAGGATGATTGGGTTAGGAATCTACACAATACCCAACAGCTTAGCTTCATTAGGCATATTTTTGAAACATATCATTATTGTCTTCTAAGGTAATTTAAATCCTTTTATAAGTATGCTCCATCCCATAGCGGATATGTGTACTGTGACCAAGGAGATAAAATTAAAGGTATAGTTTCCTTTCCCCCTACGAGGCACTCACCTTGTTGTTAGGGAGATGATGATATACCGCCCATGCCTAACTGCCAATCCATGCTTGATGCAAGGTCACCATAGTGTCCAAACTTAGGATATTGGCAAGGAACACTTGGGAGGGCAAGTGATTCCTAAAGCCATCTATTTCCATTGGGGGGTGCTTCCAATTCTTATTGATTGGAACATTGAACTCATCACTAGTAGAACTAGTTCTTTATTACCTCCACTAGTCATTTATTGCATAGATTCCACTATCACCATCAATTGTGGTCTTGGGAGTCCTAGTTACAATTGACAGGAAGGATGTTAGGTCTTTTTAGGGAATTTACATTTGCTATTCTTTTCTAAATACAAGCTCATTAAAACCATAATTTAAAAAGAACCAACATGTGGACACCATCACACTAAGCCATATTTGCACATATCACTCACATATTGCAGCATATTGCATATGTTGTGGTTGGCATAATTTTTTCATTTGTCTACGTTGATTGGGTCTTATCGACGAGGATACACCTTAGTTGATTCACTCTCTCCCATTAAAGATAGTTTTAACCCTTTCCCATCTTCTCATAGAATAGGTTCACCATTTTTTACTCCTCCACTCGAGAGCACTCCCCCATCAAGAGGAAGTCCCACTACATCTTCATCTTCCCCCATAATACAAATATCACCACCACATATTCCAAGATATCCCCCTTGAGGAAACAACATACATAAAAACGTGGCGTCCCCCAAGCCCAACTTACCATTTATGGAAAGAATGAACCTCCCAAACCTATCCAAATTGGTCAATGGTGCCATATCTCATGACATCGATTGGCTAGATACGACATAAAATATACCTTCATATATCCCTAAATTTAAAGGGAAACAGGCAGATGACCTCACCAACCACATTATGTCCTTCCATCTATGGTGTTCCTCTAATAACATAATGGACGATTCGAATCGCCTTCATCTCTTCCAAAGAACCCTAACCGTTGCAACTACGAAATGATATGTTATCTTGACAAGAGCCTCTCATTCCACATTTGAGATCATTTCCACATCATTCCTATCCTATTTTCGGTTTCCTATAAGACACGATATTGGCCTTGAAATTCTCACAGAATTTCGACAAAACACAACGACACATATAGTGTACCATATCCACAAATGGCATCGTCATCGTGCATTATGAAAAATCGACATTCAAGCTCCCTTCCTCTTGAATTGGTTCCCCAAATCACTCCAACCAACTATCACAAAAGATGTGGCTACCTCCATGCCACAAACTGAGGAAGGATCTATTCTCAAATCCCAACAATTTGACCTTATATATTCCTAATTAGGGTATTTGTATACTGTATTGCTAGATGCCACTCGGCATAGATCCTTATATCCTCTCATTGTAAGGATGTCACATTCCACAAATGAGATTATTGGGTCCATTTATTCCCAAAGTAAAGTCCCCCCACAAACAAATCTTGCACCACCACCACTAGTAACAGAATACACACTTGTCCTCGTTTTTTCAGCTCCCAATCCTACTGTACCAAATATACCATTTGGTCAACCTCAGTATGGAACATACAACACTATTTATCCAAGTACAAGCCAAGTGCACTTGGTTACCCAACTTCCAATGGCACCACTCACGTCAACATCCACAACATATGCGACGCAACTTACTTATGTCCCACCCTCTAGATATGACCTCTATTATCCATATCCATGTACTCCCAGTTCGACACCCATGCCTCATATAGGAGTCAACTTTGTTCAACCTTATCTATAACATTAAAATCAATAGTTTGAACAATTGAATATTTCCAATCCCACAAATCCACAGAATTAGGGGAAACATAAAGGGAATAATAGACAACCCCAATAGCAAGGACAAGAGGAAAACCAATCTCCCCAATAGAATCAAAACCATGGTAACCAACCCCCACAAGGTGGAAATACCCCAAACAAGGAAAGAATGCCAATTTGAGGAAAAATTGCCCTTGTTCGATATGTGGTGAGTATGGTCACTACACTCATCGTTGTCCACTTATTTCCAACTATTAAAAAATGTTGGGATCCTAGAAGAAAACACCCGTAATCCCTCCTCAAGAACCTCCTACAAAACAACCACAACAAGATTTTTTGCAACAACCCTTTTCCAATCAAGGGGTGGTTACCCAACAACTTGATCCTCCCCCCCACGCGATAGATCGTTCCAAAACATTTAGATGAACTCAGTGCCAGTTAACCTTGAAACTCACAATAAGGAGTACACCAGTGGTGAAACCTCACAAGAAGAAGATTCAAATCCTTTAGGAGACCCTTTTCAAATCTCGCGTCCTACCACAAAGAATATTTTGTGGATTCTTAAAGTACCATTAAGGAGTACTCCACAAAATCCTCACATGAAGACTAAACATAACTACAACATTATTGACGATCTGTCACAATCACCAACCACCATGCCAACCCTCGATGTAATTCAATCATCCCCATCCCAAACAAAGGCATTGTTGAATGCACTCAACGTTGTTGACCCTTTCGGCGCAAATCTCATGACATTTGACTTGATAAGGGTGAACCACAATTACCATTATCACGTTCTTTTCAAGTACCTGTTATGGTAAAAATTATCATCCATCGATGCATTATTGACGTAGGCGCACCCACATGTGCAATGCCTTCCAATGTGTGGAAAAAATTGGTCTCCTCAGAGTTAACACCATCCTTTATCTCTCTCCATGCATATGATGGTAGGCCATCCCAACCATGCAGATTGTATTGGAATGTTGCGATCGAGCTAGGGGAGAAATGGTCATGATTGATGTAGAGGTCGTAGATTCCCAAATGGAATCCAACATTCTATTGGGACATAGCTATATGTATGCCATGAATATGGTTTCCTCTTCAGTATTCCACATCATGATGTTCCCATTCAATGGGAACGTGGTCACCCTTGACCAAATCAGCTACTACAACCCCAATGCATCATATAATCCCGATAATGTCTTTGCCACAGTCATGGATGCAAAAAATACACCATATCTTGAGATTAGACCAGGAGCCTACAGGACTCAGATCTCCTAGGAGCATATTCAGTTCCCCCACCTACCATTCCTCCTCCAATAGAAGGTCAATCCTTTAAGAGTATCTTTAAGAGAAAATACTAGAGAGTTCAATCCTTTAAGATTATCTTTATTATGTCGATAGGTGTTTTTCACCCAAGTCAATTTTGAAAAAAATCGTACCTTCTTAGTTTTCCCTTCAACAAATGTTTGTTTTACACGTGTCCTCATGCTTGTCCACTAGTTTCTTTGTTTCCCTCCAACAAATGTTTGTTTTATGCGTGTCCTTGTGCTTGTCCATTGGTTTCTTTGTTTCTGACAGTTTCTGGTTTAGGCTCTTTGGTCTATGCATTAGAGCTAACCTTACCCACTACATTCATTCTCTATGCATTTGAGCCAACCTTACCCACCGCATTCATTCTCTTTAGACTAGGAGAGGTGGCTTGCCCTTACCTGTTACATTGGATTCTCTTCAGACTAGAGAGGTGGCTTGCCCTGAAGACAGAGGCTGTGAAATTTTTGATGGATTCAAAAATTTCAACAAATGTTTGTTTTACACATGTCCTCATGCTTGTCTACTAGTTTCTTTGTTTCCCTCCAACAAACGTTTGTTTTATGTGCGTCCTCGTGCTTGTCCATTGGTTTCTTTGTTTCCCATGGTTTCTGGTTTAGGCTCTTTGGTCTATGCATTCGAGCTAACCTTGCCCACTACATTCATTCTCTATGCATTTGAGCGAACCTTACCTGCCACATTCATTCTCTTCAAACTAGGAGAGGTGGCTTGCCCTTACCTATTACATTGGATTCTCTTCAGACTAGAGAGGTGGCTTTCCCTGAAGACAGAGGCTGTGAAATTTTTTATGGATTCATCAGATTTATCCTATCACTTTCTCTAGGTACATAATCTCTTTGCCCAAGATTTTATCATGGTTTCTTTTTGTTGTGGGTTTGAAATGAAATGTATGTTTGATTGTTTTATTTTCGATGAAATTGTAGATAAAACATTGATATCCACAATGGTAGGAAAAATATTAGAGAATATTATTCCAAGCGCATATTGAAGGTGCACCTTAGGAAGCTCATTGGAATGCAGGTCGACATGAAATATTCCTAGGTATGTTGTTTCTCTCTATGCCAAATTGGAGGAGGAGGATGGTGTGCTTCTATCTATGAACACTTTGAAAGAAGAAGGGGTCAATGCAGTGAATAATGTGGCATGAAATAAGAAGGGGTCAATGCGATGAAGAATGTGGCTTTTGATAGGCTGCTTGACCAAAGAATGAAAATGAAGATGAAATATAAGAAAATCAATATGATTTCCTGGACAGGATTCATGTTGCAATGCCCAAGAGGTAGGATGGGAAAGAGAGGTTCTTGTGTATTCCTCAAGATGTTTTGGATGGCGCTAAAATTGGAGTTGTTTTAATGAACTCATATGCACTCAATTCCTTTGAACCTGAACGCGGGATCTCTGTATCATCTTTCTCAAGTTGGATAGCGTCGAATTTAGGATTCCTTATGGGCATGGATGACACATAGTTACAATTATTTTTCTTCTTTCGATTAATATTTTGGGTGTTTGATTTTTCCTCCTCTTCGAGGGTACCAACCTTACTCTTTTTTGTATAAACAATGTAATTATAAGTGGAATTTATGATTACGAGGATGGATTCTCTTCTAATTACAAAAATATGATGGATGATTCGCATATGAATTGAGCTTCGGATCTGATCCATTACACGGTAATTAATGAACTGGATGATATCAAAGGACCCCTCAACACAAGAACAACATGACTTGGTCTATTTTCCGATGATCGGCTCTTTGAATATCAATAACAAAGACAACGACCCTTGCAATTCTCATCCTGCATGTTGTTCACCAGAGATTCAGAACTGAAATCAAAGCGTAGTCCTTGGAAATAAGAAACAATGAGTATGTCTTGTCCATCGTGGTGTCTAGATATTTTTTGTGCCAAAATGGGGAGTTTGTGTGGATTGTCAATAGATATAAACTCATCTCTAGGAATGAATTCTATAGCTACAATATGACGGAAATATGGTTCTCTTAGAATTAATTCGTACTGGTTCATCAACTCTCTATAGGCTAATAAAATGGATGATGAACACAGACATGGGATGAATGGTGTTATCATGAAAAACTCACACACCTATGACAATTTCATGATTCACACATTAAAGCGTCATCAAAATACAACATGCACACAACCAAAAACACCTTCACAAGGTCTAAAGAGAAGAATGATTCCAAGATGGTCCCAAAAAATTCAAAATCTACAACCGTGTGGGTTAAACACTAGTTTCTCATGCTATAGTGTGCGCATTTAGAACAACACCCGTGATGCAGAGAGAAAATCCCTTCGACACATTGATGGCTCATGAAATCTCCACTTACCCCTTTGAATTCTAATTTTTCCTCTCACACACTTGGTTTCCTTAAATGGCCTCTTAGTGCACTTGGGAGCCCAAACCATGGATCAATAGGTTCACATTATGATCTTGATATTTCTTGGCCATGTGTTGGTCTATAAAAGAAGGTCATGGGAATGCTAATGGTAATAATAATTGAGAGAAAATTTATGCTTCTAGAATTGTGATTGAGATTCCCCTTAGCTCACCTCTTCCTTCTTGTGAAGCATTTACAAAACACCCTTTCCTCCTTTCCTCAAGGGGCAAGTTCTCTTCTCACTCATTTGGTTCATTAAACACACTTCAAGCATTTGTTGGAAAAGATAGGCCTCCCTTAGGAAGAGTGTTTTTGTCCATTTGGAGCTCACCTCTTCAAGGTGTTGTATTATCTTGACCATTGGGAAATATACAAGTGGCTTGGCTCACATTGGTTGTTAGATTTTGCATCTTCTCCCCCTTTTCTATTTGGTTTAAATTTTGATATCATTTTATTTGTTTTTCTTTTCTTCCTCTAACAATCTATCATAGAATTAGTTGGGGTCATCTAACCCTCTCCACAAGGGGATAGATATTGGGGCCTTGATGCAATCTACAAGGCCTAGGCCTATCCCAAAATTGGGAAGCAATCTTGTGCATTATTTCTCACAATAGTATTAATGGAGAATCCACTTCATTTTTGTTCATTTTGTTGTATTTAGGTTGTTTCTTGTTGTGTAGTTAATTTCTGGTATCTCGTGTCTTGTAGGGGATGAGGATCATCCCCTCCATTCGTCCCTACCAATCAATCTACACAGTAGGGCGACTCCCATCATTTTTGGGGCACCGCCATGCTCTCAATCCTTCGACATATGCACTATTAGCACATTTTAACAGTTCCCCACTTGTGTGGTTTTCCTTTCATGAATCAACGCAGACTTACCTCGTTGTACCCATGCTATAATGCACGAGTGAGTCTTTCTATCATGCTGAAGCGCAAATGTAAAATATATTTATGCATTTGTAATAACCCCATGACATTGCTTTTATTTTTCATGTTTTGAATTTTTTATATTATGTAATGAGTTATCAAACTCAAAGACTGAAATGACATTTGCACAAACAAACCTTTCTATTTATTTATTAATAAAGAAAATAACACTTGCAGAACTCAACTACATGAGGGGACACCAACCATGGCACCAAAGAACATGTGTAAGCAAGCTAGAGTGATTCAAACCAATCAAATCCAATCCAAAACTCAACAACCAGACAAGATCCTAAATTATAGGATTTAGGGATCTCATTGGAGATTTGATTGGGATGGCATAAGACCTGGGCAAAAGATATTTATATGAGTGTACTGGAATAGCATGGGACACCGTGTTGTGCATGGAGAAAATGATTGTTGAGTGCATTGTTTAGTGTTTTTCTATTTTTTTAAGTCCACTGTGAAAACTTGTTACGGACTTGAGGATTGAGTGATGCGAGGAAGTTACTAGAGGTTCCGGTGCATGGTTGGTGATCAGTTCGGGGGTGGAGCAGAGCAAACCGTTGAGTTGTTGCCTCCTATGGTTGGGAGGAGTTGATTCTCCAAGTGTGTTTTCCCTTGGATTCACATAAGTAGATATGACTTGTCTTTATACACCTAGATGTGTAAATCTACATTCTTGTGAAAATTATGATTGATATCTTGCTACAAAATTTCCGGTCTTGCATATGGAATTGTACGGAATCATCAATTTTTATTTCTTTCCTCTTACCTGCAATTTTAGCCCTGGAATGTACTTTTTTTTGCATGCAAATTATCGTGAATATCAATTCTTACATACCCTTCAGATCGGGAATGTGTATTGTCTTTTGCATGTAATCACATTAAATATAAATTCTTACCTGCGATTTCATATCTGAATGCACACTTTATTTTTCCTCGAAATTTCATAAATAGAGAGTTCTTACCTACGATTTCATATTCGGAATACATATATCTTTTCTTGCGGTTGAGATTAACGAGACTCTCAATCCAAGAAAGAGGTTGATTCTTCATATTCTAGAACATAAACATGTTCCACAAATATGCATTTTATATACAAAATCACAACCGCTTTAAACTCTGAACAAAGTAGTAAGGCACGTTATTGTGTGCAGGAGCGAACTCTCTATCAGGTCGGCTTGAGAAAAGTTTAACATGGTGACTAGAATCTCAAGTTGCTATAAAACTCTTTTTTAAGGAAATTTTCCCCTTATTTTCTTAGGGATGTACTTCATTTTCATGCAGTACATGGGCACTAGACGACCTACAGTTTCTTCACTGATTATGCACAGGAAAGAGCCGAAGAAACAATGCATCTGTAAACCCTTACACGCATCATTTTGGTATATTTATTTTACCATAAATTCAGAGTGCATGCAGTCGGGATTATTTTTGTAGTTGATTAAATATAATTTTTCTAGAGCCTCTGAAGTGGGAAACGACACTTAGTTGTGCTTGAGATCTATAACTTCTAGCCCGAGTTTTACCCTAGCTTTAGATCTTTACCTCTTGTAGTGAATACCTGATTTTTTTTGGAAAAAGATTTGGATATGAGTCGGTTTAGGCTTTTGTTATTTGCATTGATGTATCCAAACCATTTTTTTTTATGATTAATGGTATCGGCGTGTACTGTTTGATAGTATATAAATTGCATATTTTGAATAATGGTATGTGACAGTTCATATAATGTGCATACAAAAGAAAATGGTATCGACTTTACTTGTTCGACGGGTTATAACAGCTCGGCTAGATTTAAAACTTAGAACCCTCCATAGGCTTCGACCACATCATTGGTATTTTCTTTTGTTTATATAAATGTCACAAGTGGACAATTGGAGTGGTAAAGGTGAAGTGATGTATCGCCATCGGCCCAAGATATAAAATATATAATATAGCTTAAACCACCGTGACATGTAAACTTGATCATATTCTATTTAATCGGTCGAACAATGTAGTAATTCATTATTCTTATTCGCTTTTTGTAACTCAGATTTATAATAATAATAATAATAATAATAATCTATTTTTAAGGTCACTGCCAAGCGAGACACCAAATTGGTGTATGAGACCCCCCTCTGCGCAGCGATTTAACTGCTAAAGTCTACAGAGGTGTACATACACTACCCCCCTCTGGATTTGAACCCGTGACCTCCTAAGAGGAAACACANTGTTGTATATGTTTGAATGGTTATTTATATATTGAGTATTATTATTTCATTGTATTGTTTGAAACTCACTTTATGTACTTGATACATTTATAGTACCAATTTATTAATGAAATTAATATATATAATACCAATTGCTATATAAGTTGGTTTTTTATATATATTTAACGTGTATATACCATTTGGTAGGAAAAATATTTCTAAGAGATTTTCTTTTGGACTATTTTGGATGTAAGTTTGGAGAATATTGGTGGCTATATTTTTCTTTATGAAAGTGAGGGTTAAGTCCTTGTATGTGATGGATAATGTCTAAATAAATATTTCTTTTTATGAAATGGATTTTATGTGATAAAATGGAAGGGATGTTATTTTGGTTCTTTTTATTTCTATATAAACTACTCTCAACTTCTATTATAAATGATCTGTTACAAAGTGTGTAAATGGGTATGTTACAATAATGAATGTAGTTGTTTTATAAAATAGATGTTGTAGACTTATATTTGTATAAGGGGAAACTTGTTTATGTTATTGGATTACAGAGCCATAAGGTTTTTTTATATTTAGTAATTTTTTTTTAAATTTAGGTACTTGGAGTAGGAATTACATTGGGGGACATTACATATAATGGTATCAGAGCCCAAGTTATTACACTTGGCCTTATGGTGTCCATACACTTTTTTCCAAAAAATAAGAAATGTGTAAATTTTTGTTCTTATTACTTGTATACCAGAAATCGTTTTACTAAATTGTAGGAAGATATGGCTGGAAGAAAATCCCCTACCCCACCTACACGGGTTGAACCTAATAATCAGGATCCCCCTAATAACAACATTGTTAATTTTGAGATTCTACAAACAGTGGGGGACTTACAAAAAGAAATTATGAACTTTAAGACTGAACATGAAAGGGTACTGAAAAATTAGGAAGACTTAAATGAAGCCCTTCTATTTAAACTGCATGAGATAACTAATAAAAAGAAAAAAAGGAAACGTATACAAGAAAACTCATCATTTGAATGTCCTTACTCTGACGAAATCCATCTATCTAGTGAATTAGAGTATTCTAGCGACAGTTATGAGGGTAGAAATAGGAAGAAAAGAAAATATAAAGATGAGCTAATAGGGGAATTCAGAAAAATAAAGCCTCCTTTCTTTGACGGTGAAGTAAAAAATGGAGAAGAAGTTGAGGCTTGGCTCTCCGGGATAAAGAAGTACTTCACTATGTACAATTACTCCAACTCCATGAAGGGAAAAATGACCATCTTCAATCTAGTCGGAAAGGATGAGATTTGGTGGCAAGAATTAAAAAGAGAAAAACGAATAAATGCTAGGAAAGTAAGTTGGAACTGGTTTAAAAGGGAATTTAAAAAAGAGTACCTCTTAGAATATTACTACGAAGGCAAAGATAAGGAGTTTTATGAGATAATACTAGGATCCATGTCCATGCATGACTTCTGTACTAAATTCTTATCCTTGTTAAGATATCTTCCTTACTTAAACAAAGAAAAACCTAAAATACAAAGGTTTCTAGGTTGCTTTCCTAACTTTTATAAAGACAAATTGGAGTTTGATGAACTAAAAACTTTGTATGAAGCAATGAGGAAGGACAAATTAACATATGACCAATCTAAGAGTAAAAGTGAAAATCCTTTTAATTTCAAGAGAAGAGATGGAAATGGTTTTAAGAGAAGAGAGTTCAAACCTTTTAATAATAAACATAAAAATTTCCAAAAAAATACCTTTAAGGACAAACAACCAACAATAAGAACAAAATATAAACAACCTATGAGAACTGCTAAGTATAAAGATACTACTTTTAATAAGAAAAGTGAAGAAATAAAAAGAGAACCCTTGTAGTGTTGGGGTTGTGGGGGAAGGCATTTCTATTGGGATTTTCCTCATAAAAAGGATAATCAAAATATTCACACAGTTCGAGGAGCAACCACAGTGGGAGAAGTTGCTCGGAACATACCGCAGATTAGCGCAACGCTGGACAATCATCAAGTGGATTATTAGCCCTCCATGATTGAGGTAGATGGTAAGATCCTTGAAAAACCTATTTCTATATTAATTGATTCTGTTTCTATCCTAAGTTATATATCTCCTAAGTTAGTAGATTTGTGTAAAATGAGAAAGTATGATTTTGAAAAATCGTGGTTAGTGCAATCACTACTACATTTTGACCAAAAATCCGACGGCCGTCATGTCGGATTTTCGACACTTCCCTGTCGCATGTACGACACTTTGATTTTTTGTTAAGCGTCGGAAACTTGTCTTCGAGTTTTCGACACCTAAATAACCGTCGGTTAAGCGACACCTAAGGAACCGTCGGTTAAGCGACACCTAAGGAACCTTCAGTTAAATTTAAAGCGTCGGTTAAGCGACGGAATATCTTCGACAGTGGTGAGTTTTTTAAGAAAATAACCTTCATGCCGTCGGTTAAGCGACAGAAGGACCGTCGGATAAGCAACGGATATCTACAAAAAGTGTCGGAAAAATGACAGCAAGAACCGTCGGATTTGTGACGCATATCTACAAAACGCGTCGGAAAAGTGACAGTTGAAAGCGTCGCTTAAGCGACGCCTGTTGACATTTAAAAAAAAAAAAATATTGTGAAAATATTGTGCCAGTACCTAATTCTCATTGCACTAGGTAAGCAATAGCAAACCAAATTCTATACAAAGGAGATAAATTTACGCTTGTCAAGACTGGTTATTTGTTACATCGCTACACCCTTCTCACTTAGTTTTTTTTCCATATCTTATTAGTTGAATGCTTTATTGAAAGTGTGAGAAGAACTCAACTTATTGAAAATAACAATTTTTCATAATTAACAAGAGTTATACCTTGTTATTATTATTATTAATATATGAGATTTGTTACTCAATTTGATGAACAATCACCCATTTTTGTAAACAAAATGAACAAAGTAAAATACTAGAATGACACAAGTTAACCTCTACGTATTTCAGTTCCTAAACTTGGTCGATAGACCAGACTTATGATATGATATCTGTAATGCAATTCAAAATCAATGAATTAATCGCTTACAATTTCAATCTTTGGCACGGTAAGGAATTCACCTGAACTTCATGCTGGACCAAATTTCATTGTAGATTGTCTCTCTTGACTCCATAAACACGTGGATTATCCCCTACCAGCGTGTAGTTCCAGGCTTCGGCCTTCTTAGATGCTTATTACTCTAATTTAAGCACTGTTGGCTCCTTCAGCGAATGGTAAGGCAGGAGAGCACTTCCTTTTATCAGACTAAGTGTCTAAACCACTCGGTCCTCCTAGCTGTGAGCATGACAGCGCATGGAGGAATTCCATTGGATGCAGGTCAGGAATAAAAAGAGCCATGAGATGAGCATTTGACTTACCAAACGAGTTGTCCCTCAAGAGCCTCATACTTCACTTGGAAATCTTCAAAGGCAGAGATCTGAAAACACTTATTTCTTTCAATGTCTCAGATCTGAATTCACTTAATTCTTCAATGGCAGAGAGCTGAAATCACTTATTACTTCATTGACAGAGTTGTATACCCTGAATTCTTAAAGGACTGAGAGCTGCATGAACTTATTTCTTCTTTGCCAAAGAGCTGCAAACAATGAATTCTTCATTGACTAAAAGTTGAGTGCAATTATGTCTTCATTGCCAGAGAGCTGTAAGAACTGATTTCTTTATTGACTGAGAGCTGAAAACTTATTTCTTCAACGACAGAGAGCTGAAAGCGCTTAAATCTTCAATGACAGAGAGTTGAAAGCACTTAGTTCTTCAATTGCAGAGCTGTAAACACTGATTTCTTCATAGGCAGAGAGTTGAATGCACCTATTTCTTCAACGCCAGAGGGCTGAAAACACTGAGATCTTCAATGACTGTAAGCAATTTGTGTACACAGTGCAGTTGAAAATCCTCAGCAACCATCTTAATTGAAAAACAATGAACATGAACATGGTACAGAACAATGTTAAACAAAGAACAATATCAAAGATAGAAAGATATCAGCATTCAATGAAGCCTCAGTTCTAGAAGCACCAAGTTTAATTCCATAAGGTATCTAGAAAGCTTTGCATGTCATAGAATACAATGGAAAGAAGAAACTTGAGTTCTAAACATACCAACATAAGCCCAGTCCCATAGAACTTATGATAATGTGGACCTGACCTATAATAAAAACACATTTTTGCAAAATTTCACAGATCGTAGTTCTTCTGCATTGATAGCGATCCTCAGGTTATGTCTCAGTAACAGTTTAAAAATTAAAATCAGTAACATTGACGTTGGTTCCACACAAATAAATCCTCAGACTTGTATAAACAGAAGCATAGAATACCAGATCATAAGAAAGCTCATCTAATAGCAATAGCTGTTGTTATAGTTAGACTCGTAGCCTCCAGCAGAGTGACCAACAAATCCAGTATTTGATTGTGGGGAAGCATACATGGTGTTGTGACCTGTATATGAATTGTATCCTGAGTCAATGGAATTATACACATCTGGTGGTCCAGAAGCTCGATACACATCTGCTGGAGGTCCTGAAGCCCGATACACATCTGCTGGAGGTCCTGAAGACCTATACACATCGGCTGGTGGTCCTGAAGCCCTATACACATCTGTTGGTGGTCCTGAAGCCCCAGCCATAAAGTTCTGCAAAACAAGGATTATGAAAAATCTTCAGAATTGTCTTGGAATAAAAATTTCAGTTGTATATTCTTTGAAAGTACTTATTGTCCAAATATCATGCCATGTATCAGACCTATGCATCAAGAAAAGGCATTATATGAACACTTTATAGCAACAATTTTGTTTCTAGACAACATAAGTACTCTTCCATTATCATGTCCAAATACAGTTGGGTGAGCACTTCATCTGAAGTGGTTGTTCAGTTTAAATCAGAAAATGAATCTTTTGGAAGTTTTGATCTGCACACCAAAGGAGTCGGTTTGTCATCGTTGAAAAATATGGATTTTAATGGTCAAGGGATGAAGGACCCCATTTTGAGGTGGAACCTAGGCCAATACATACAAGTATAAGGTATTTTGGTGGAAAGGTAGCAATGGTCGGATGCTCGAATGCAGACCAAAGTCGAGTGTATTCCAATTGTAAGGAATGTAAGCTGCCATTGCAGCAAAGTCGAGTTAAGAGAGGTACCAAAACCACCAAGATAATTTTTGTGAGGGCTCAAGAAGGAGACCTGCCAACTCCAAAGAAAGAACAGACCACAAAATATGAACGAAAAGAAGGCTGCAAATAGCTACCATTTTCACCCCATGCAGACTCCAAAGGGGATGGAAAGATCCTACATTTTTCACCCTGTGCAGACTTCAAGGGTGACAGGTAGAAGGTGACACAAGCATCTGAAGATGTCTTGAATCTAAAGTGTCAGAAGATTAAACAAGAATGCCAACAAGCGCAAGGTCATCCCAAGGAGGTATGTGAAAAGGATTTCCTCTACGAACCAAAAGAATTATTGCAGTCATTG